>VDFB02321920.1:0-90416 GCA_007258455.2 Sequoia sempervirens
TTAAATCCATGTCATGGATATTATTAAATCTGAACTTTCTCTTAGCTCTATTAGCAGCAGTTGAATGCTTCTCTTTAGTTTCATGACGTAATAAGCTACATACAACAATATAATGAAAGAATTACCTTGTAGCATGACCCTTTTGATATTCCCATTTGGTACAAACATGCCTGTTTGATGAATCTGTATCTTCCATACCTCTTAAATGCTGACTAAGCCAAAATTGCTGCTTTATGTTAAAGAACTTGTAGAAAATTGGATTATTGCAAATCTATTATACTCCATGATTATGATTACGATGATATGCTTCTGAAGTTATAAAAACATTCCAATGCTCGAATATTCTATTTCTCTTCAATGCAAAGAGGCTCTATACTTCATTTAGATATAATGTAAAAATGTAAAGTAGAGCTGAACATAATATGAAATTGATAAGTGCAACATTGATGCTTTTAATGACTGTTATCAATACTCATGAACTTTGTGTGAAACTTGAGAGTGTATCCTCCTTGATATGCCGAGCTCAACCCTTGTGGGAGCTCATTTTACTCCACATATCTGATAAAATGATCTCGAACATGATAAACCTGTTCCTGCACACTGAAACAAACATGTTAGCAAAATAAAAGAAGCTGAAAGCTTCCATTGAGTTACGTTTCTCTTGATTGTCAGCTTTTCATCTGATGAATGCTTAGTTTAATGAAAATTACATCCCTATTAGTAGCATAGGGTTAAGGTAGAATGCAATTCATCATTGCTTAGAGTATAACTCTAATGCCATTTCCTTTACAATTTTGCAGGTTCGTGGAGCGAGGAAACGAGGTTGCAACAGCTTGGAGACACGATGACTGAAGACACCAACAAAAGTGATTCATCATTACAGGTAATGATAAATTGCTTCTCTTCTTTATGCTTATATTATTTTCAGTAGTGTAGTTTGTCCTTAAAATTCGTATTCATCATTTGATTGTCACAATCAAATTCAGTTACTCTCGCGGCTTGTGCGAGATTCAACATTTTTACAAAATGAATAAAATGAATTACTATGCAAGTTTTCTCAATTTTGTGTCCCAATTGCTTGCACAATAAAACTATGATTCAGATGTAAAATGATCTCTATGATGATCAAAGAATACTTAAATCAGCAAAACATGAAAAAATTGTACCTATCAATGATGAATTTCATTCAGCTCTACCTGTTTGAGCTTGTAGTGAAAAAATAGGTAATAGTGTGATTAAATGGTCTCATCTAGTTAAGCTATAGGAGATGAATATTAGCACCTCTTGTATGATTAAGATAAAAAGAAGTTAGGAATGGAGGAGAAAATAGGGTATTCGATTGTTGGCAACAATCTTTTTGTATAAGCAACCAGGAGGGTAAGTTAAGGAAGAAAAGATAGATTAAGTTACTATGGAGGTCTGGCTTACCTCATACTCAGCCTATTCTCTTGTCTAACTAAAGCTTTACTAAATTGGCTGGCTGCAACCCCAAATAAGTTTAGCTTAGTTGGCAATGACCCCTTAGTTTTTTTACCAACGCTACCTTGAAATTGATAGAAGTGTCAAAACATACATTATAAACACTTCTAGTTGTTGGCTTTAAGAATTTAGATGTCTTATATTTATAAATATTTGTTGCCAACATAAACGTACTGTGGCCCAAGTTAGTTAACTCATATCAAATGTGAAAAAAATATAGAGCAAATCTCATTTAAAACTTGCAACTATTAACTCGTATCAAAATGTGACAATTTAGAGAAATCTCATTAAATCTTGCAGCTGTTAACTCATTTTAGAATTAAAGAGTTAATCTCATATAAAACTTGTAGCTATTAACTCGTAACAAAATGTGACAATTTAGAGCAATCTCATTAATCTTGCAACTGTTAACTCATATCAAAATTAAATAATTAATCTCATTTAAAACTTGCAACTATCAACTCGTATCAAAATCTGACAATTTAGAGCAATCTCATTAAATCTTGTAGTTGTTAACTCGTATCATAATTAAAGAGTTAATCTCATTTAAAACTTGCAGCTATTAACTCGTATCAAATTGTGACAATATAGAGCGATCTCATTAAATCTTGTAGTTGTAACTCCTATCAAAGGTAACAATATAGAATACATTTCAATTTAGTCCTTGCAACTGCTCACTTATATTACAATGTGACATTATAGAATAAATCTCAATTTAGTTCTTGTAGTTGTTAATCTATCCATGAATATTTTGGTCAAGTAGGCATCATAGCCTTAATTTCTTAACCATGGGGCACGAAATGATGTATTTATACCTCAATGGGGGGTTACCTTCTTGGTAAACACAAAAAAATGTCTTCATAATAAGTATCTAATAGGATATCTCTTCCCATATTTGTCTTAAGGAATTGATCTTTTTTATGGTGCAGCCAAAAATCTATTACTGGATCAAATATACTATACTAGATTATGGCTCTAAGTACTACCTGCACCATACCCTGCTACACTGTTGGCTGCTAAGTTAGCTATCCATATGAAAGACTATAGTTGTTACAATCAGATGACTATTAAGGCAGTCATTCTCATTTTAATGTGTATTTTTATTAATGTAATCCTTGCTAGACCATGACTTGAATTATTCCAATAGGATCAATGAATTAGGTATCCTCTGCCTGCTAACTAGGGAAGAAGACTTTCCTTCCCACCAGAAGGTGACTAAGGATAAGAAATGCTCTTCATAGGATATCTAGCAATGTCATACTTGGTGGTATCTAGGAGGGAAACTTATTGACCTTGAGTTGGGAGCCTACTTTCGGTCCAGTGCTAAGCATAAGCTAGGGAATAGTACTTGTTTGAGATGGAAGATAGTCTAGTAGTGGTACTATGCTCGAGATGGATGATAGACTAGGAGCAATACTATGCTTGAGATGGACAATGGTCTAGGGGCGGTACCAAGCTTGGGATGAACAATGGTCTAGGGGCAATACTAGCTTGAGATGGAGAATAGTCTAGGGGCAACACTATGCTTAAGATGGAGAAGATTCTAGAAGTAGTACTAGGCTCAAGATGGTCAATAGTCTAGGAGCATTTCACGCCAATGATGGTTACCCTAGTTGCTTACCTGATATATGGACAATCGGAAGGTGGATACCCAACATTCTAAAGTAGGTAGATCTAACTCCCCTTTGAAATCTCATAACTGTTGGAAGGAATTATAAGTTTACCATAGCTAGGTGCACCTTGGGAAAAGGGTCACTAGGAAGTCATATTGGTCATAGCTTAAGAGTTTGAATGGCGACTCTCTCTCTCTCACACCATGGGCCACCTAATCTGCTTGGAGGGGTGGATAGGGTTTGAATCCACATTGGCTGGGATCAGTTTGCACCCCACCATGACCGGATCGAGCAGGGTCTTGGAGATAAAACAATTCACCATCATGAAGGTATGTGCAATCTAGTTAGTAGCATTCTTTTTATTAAGGCAACAAGTTGTGCTAATGGAAATTATGTAACTGACATGATGATATATTGATTAAGCTTATCTCCATTAACGTTTATATGATCTAACCTTCTATGTGATCCTTTTTGCATGATGAAGAGAAGAAAAAAAAATTGTGCAAAAAAATCTCCTCTTTGTTAGGGCAGTTTTTACAGAATAGTGGAGATTTAGATATTTATAGAAATGGATGGTCAAGATTGATTGATTGAAATATTTGACTTATATTTATTAGTTGGTCGTGACTATTAAATTTTTTAATTAATTTATTTATTGTGGATGATGCAAAAAATATGATTTATTTATTTTATAAATAATTAATTAAAGAATAAGATTATTTTACTAATTAATGAAAAATAGATTAACTTATTTATTTTGAATAAATTAGATAAATTAGTCTATTTAACTAAATAATAAAAATTATTCAATTGATTTGTAGTGTGAAATGTGATGTTAGAATTAACCCAATTAATTGAATGAGATTGACAAATGAATTGGATGATTAAGATTATTTTAGTGTTGCCCTCCCTATAACAGTTTGGTAGATTTGATGGTTGATAAGGCAAGATTTTGATATATCACCATTTAAATAAAGGAATGCAATCTTTTAAACCATCGAATGGTATGCAAACCTTTATTCAGGAAAATTAGAGATACGTGCATTGTGTCGGAATTGAGGAAAACAGGTAATTGTTACATGTACATATTTGCACGAATCTAACCATTTCTATGTTCATTTCACATGAAAAATTGGTGACTGGTAATGCACCCAGATTTCAGACATTTAATAAATTTAACAAATGAAAAATACTATTAGACACGAGCCATTTCATTTTTTCACATGTTTTTAAAAAATAATGTACATATTTTTCACGTGATTCTTTATATTAGAGGATAATGACAAAAACTACATAGTTTAAGCGAACTAGTTTGATGTATCTATATCTTTTCCTTTCGAAAAATAAAAAAATAAAAATTCATTTCTGACCTTGCTATTTATAACATCTTTTTTATCCTATTCATTTCTATATTTGAATAGAAGCAACACATTATTGCTATTAGACTCTTGTGCATTCAATAGTGGATTAGATTACTTTGTTTTCTATTCCCCTGCACAATGATATATAACCAGGTTAACTCTTCATTAGGATAAGCTTGTCTCTTGGGATCATTAGTATCAAAGCAATGTTTTTGACATGCTAACATAAATGCCCGTATAATAGCATAAGGAATCATGTGAAACCTTAGTTATCAAAAATTATATAGAGGAATGGATTTGCATTAGATAATGTTATTTGAGTTAAGATTGATAAGATTTATAAATGGATAATCACATTCTTGAACCCTTTTGAAGATGAATAGAAAGATGATGAATAAGAACTATTAAGTTATTTATAAGAGATAGTCGATTCATTGGAAAATTCAACTTTTATGTTATTAAGATACATTGATTCGTTAATTGTCTATTATCAAACATATAATTTAAGTAAAAAAATGATTACTCATGTTCTTTATGATTATTATTTTGTTATCTTTAGATATGTTCTTCTACTATATGGAGTTGGTTTTTTTTTTTTTTTTTTACACTTTGGATTATATTGGAAGACAACTATGGTAACCATATGGATATTCAAAGTTTAGCATAAGAATATGTTTTTATAAGAAAAGTAGTATGGTTGAAGTTATAATGGAAGGATTGATAGAAGAAATGTTTTGACATATATTATTGTTATTTTGAGTTTCAAAAGTACCAAATACATAGCATGGAGAAGTGGAATTGAATTCCATAATGTTAATATTTATTTTACCCATGAACATCAACAAATTCTTTCGAAATCTTGAATTGAGTTGAGTTATTAATTATTGAATGTAATGAGGCTTGATTTATTTAAATATCATTTAAGGAGTAAAATTGGTTATTAATTGTCTAACTTAATGTAGGACTAGACATGCAATTCCTTGTGATTAGATTATTTCCAAGAAACAATTAAACCTATTTATTAGTTGAACCTCTTGACCTCAAACGATATTTTTTACTAATATGTTTGGAATTCTTGCAGTTTAGCATTTCATACTTCAATTAATGTTACTGCAATCTTGGTCATCCTCTAATTAGACCATGAAATATTTGGCATTCATAAGATATCGCTCTTGTTCAAGTATTATCATCATGATAATATAGAATCCCCAACACCAATTAAGTCTTACAATTCAATAGTCAATTTCAAATCATCCTATATGTGTACTTGAAAATAATCCTTATCTCAAAATTTTATCTTATTATAGAGTGAAATAGTTTTAGTGGTTTATGATTGAAGTTACAGTCAAGGCATCATTTGAACCTAGTGGATATACACTATTATTGATCAACCAATTATGTGATGGTTCAATATCAAGTAGTCAAACTATGAAGCATCTGCGTGTTATGTAGACAAGGCTATCAAAGATGAGCCCCTGAGGCATAAGTCTAGCCCTTAGGTCCTTTCTTTCTAAGGTTTTCTTTGAACTTACCATTCCCTCTTGATGATGCATATTTTGTCCCTCATTACAAATCCAATTATAAACTACAATTTGATTTATCCAGTTAAATTAATGATATGGCTTATCTTGATGATCATGTAACTAATCATCCATTGATCTTATGTTGTGCATCTAGTCGTGTAGACACCTTACAGGTACAGGCATTGGGAGCAAGTAAATTATGACACAATTGTATGCAAGAGAAAATTAAGTAATTTAAGATACGTCATGTTGTTAATTATAAGATGTAGTCATTTATTGTTTTAAAAATTGATTCATTGCTATCTTGACTCTTAACTAAATGATGTCATCAATTGTTCCCTTAAATTAATGTATTATGTTATTGTTTAATATATATATATATATTTACATATATATATTTTTATATATATATATATATATATATTTATATTTATATAATACTTATATTTATATTTATATATTTGCAAACTAGTTAAGTTGTTGTAGATTAGTTAGGTTGTGTTGTGTCCTTTAAGTGTTTGAAAAGTGGGCATGACAAGAATACACTAAATGATTTATGTACTAGATATAGGAATGTTGCTTCTTTTTATGCACTTAAGGATTAGCAATGATGATTAGCCTTGAGATATACACATTATTTGAATTTCTTTCATACACTATTAGGTTATGCAAATAGAAATGTTAACTTAACTCTGTAATTCCTAAGTAGATAATGTGTTGTGCAATTTTGGGTTACTTGGTGATTAAATTAGAAATATTAAAACATAGCAAACCCAATCATGCTAAAACCTAGGAAGAAACCTAGAAAGGAAACTAGAAAACCTCTATGCATTGATTGTTAGCAATACTAGTGGAAAAAACACAAGTGAAACGTATCAAAATAAGAAATAATGGTGTAATTAGTAGACCACTTCCTAGAAAGAAAGTGACAATCAAACAAGAAACTTGTGTGAATTTGTAAACAACTATTAAATGACCAAGAACATAAATAGAAAGGAATCTCTTTAGGTAGCTAGAAATGAATAGACCTTGTAAGAGTGAAAATTGTGTGTTGTTCTCAAGAATAGCATAATATGGCGAATATCAAGGAAAACTCATAGTTTGTATTATTTTGAAAATAAAAGAAACAACTACAAAATAATTAGATATGAATATGATTGAGTGGAAAAGAACTTTTTCTAAGCAAGTGAAGTGTGGGTGCCTCACTAGCATAGTGTACTTCATGAAGTTATATGTGTAAACTATGTGAAAAGAATTAGTAAATGTTGTGGTGTACCTCCAATTGTGATTTAGGGTATCCAACTTGGAGTAAGAGAAGTGGGCATCATACATGATCCGCATAGTGTACCCTTTGTAAATTATGGGTGAGAAAATTAAGGCGTTTTAGATTTTTGAGCATAGGGATGAGAAGATGGGGATTTCCAAGAGAAAAATTGAACACCTCCTAACACTAGCACATGGTATCCTATCAAGATCTACAGGGAGATAATATTCATGATTTGGGGTAAAGAATATAGTGAGGACATTAAAGCATGTCACAACATGATTATGGCAATATATTTGAGTAACCAAGATATCCTAATCAAAGCTAGGGATATAAATGGGGTGAAAATTTTACAATGATCCAACTAAATTCATCTCTGATGCATCAAATGGTGTTCCTATGAAGTGTTGTAGATACAATGAATTAAGGGTTGATTTCTTAGCATGTCCCAAGTTGTGTGGGACCTATACTTGATGATCAACATATGGTTATTATATTCATATGGTTAGAGACCACT
Organism: Sequoia sempervirens; assembly: GCA_007258455.2. Classification (NCBI taxonomy): domain Eukaryota; kingdom Viridiplantae; phylum Streptophyta; class Pinopsida; order Cupressales; family Cupressaceae; genus Sequoia; species Sequoia sempervirens. The sequence goes on from VDFB02321920.1 coordinate 7,758, forward strand.
CTTTTATGTTCTTTTGTGGATGATTCCACCTTGATACTATGCACTATTATATTCATGTGGTCAAGGACCACCCTTTTATTTTCACCAATGATATTTATGTGGTTAGAGAACCACCATTCTTTTGTGGATGAGTCCACCATATTACTATGCACTATTATGTTCATGTGGTCAAGAACCACCCTTTTATTTCATGCTATTATGTGGTTAGAGGACCATCATTCCCCTCCCCCCTCTACGTGGCTTTAGCAAAGAAACATGGTGTTCATAATGTGCAATTGTTGATGAAAATGTGGGTTATATTGATGATCTCTTTTTCTTTGTATTTTTCTTTTGAATTATGCCAATAGTGTAAAATTTTACTTTTGGACTATTTAGCCATATTAAATGTTGTGGTAGTATTTTTTGGCTCAATGACTTATTTAATTTATTTCAGTTTAGTTTTCTTGATGTGACCACTTTTGAATCATTTTTTATTTTATATATTTGAGAAATCTTATTGAAATTTTGATTATTAGTTAATAATTGTTGGTTTGAGGCTTTCTTGTTATTTTCAGCTATTGGAAAAAATATTTTGTAATGTGACTATTGTAAACTACCATATCCAGGAGGGTTCCCTGGTAGGTCATATGGGGGAGTAGATGCACTAGTGAATAATTTTGTGAGGATGGGGGTTGCAAATGGGACTGATATGAGACAGTCATAATCCATTCTCCCCTATTTCCACATGTACTTATTTTGTACCTTCCTTTTGGAGGCTAACCTCCTTACACAAACAAGGGGAAGGTACTATGAAATGTATGGAGGGGTCCTTAGAGAAAGGCCTCAAGACCTTCTTTCGTAATGGTTACTTGGTTCCATGGCACTTATGATACTCAAATTTATGGTCACTTGGTTTTATGGTACGTATGATACTCATATACATGGTTACATGGTACTTTGGTTCTATATATTTGCAATATTCAAATGTCAACAGATACAATGGTATGATTATACATTATTTAGAGATAATTGGCACCATTCATCCTCATAAACCTTGTTATGTGAGCATGGTGTTGTGAATTGTGTAGATGTATCCTTAAAATACATGATCAATTAATAGTGGATGTGATGTGGATTAATTATGATTAGTGACTAAAGAAGAGGAATTCAAGGTTATCTTCAAAGGTGATAATCTTGGTTAGATCATGTGTTAAGTTTTTGGGAAGCCCTAGGTACCATGGCCAACTTTATTGAACTCTTAAATGTTAGGTCCCTTGATTAGAGGAGTAATATAGCTCATTTAGCTTAAATCATTTAGGGTTAGTAGTTTTAGGTCTTTGGGCATTCCACGTTGGCATGACCACCTCATTCTCATATAGAGAAAACTAAAGGGACCAACCAATGGGGAGGTAATCCCTTGGAAATTCTTAAGCATATTTCACCATTCCCCAATAAGGTATCCATCTCCAAAGGGTGTTGGTGATTGGACCTACACACTCATTATCATGTACTAATTCCCTTCCTCACCCTTGGGAAACATGCAGATGGTGACGATGCACATGCATCACCATTTGGTGCACATAGCAAGGTACCTTGTCTTGTATGGAATTAAGTTAATAAGGTCCTTTAAAAAAAAAAAATAGGTCAATTTTTTCTTCTTAATGAAAAATTTGAGCATTGCATTCTTGACCATTGATTCGATTGATGTTTAAAAACAACCCATTGAAAATATTAAAAGTGAAAGTAGGAGTCAAAACTAGATTAAAATTGTTAGAATTAATAATAAAAAAAATTACTAAAAAGATACATTATGAAAATTAATTATATTACTCAACAAAATAAAATTACAAAATATAAATAAAAGATAATTATATAATATAAAATTAAATAACTAAATAGAAACACTAAATACAAAGTTCAAATTTCTTTTACCTATAAAAAATACATTACAATTTTTTTTTAAAAATATATAAACAAATACTAAAAAGAAATCTCAAGATATTATAGCTAAATTAAATTATTTAAGTTATCTAAAGTTGCAATTATTCATTCATAAAGTTCCATTGAAAATTACTCTACTAACTATTTTTATCGGTTAAATCACTAATATCTTACATGCAATTATTATAATCAAATCACTAATACCTTACATACAATTATTATAACTATTTTTATCTGTTAAATCACTAATACCGTGCATGCAATTATTTTTATTATTTAAATCATTATCCAAAAGCATAACAATTTTTATTATTATTTGTTATTATTTAAAGCATTGTGCAAAATCATAATAATTTATTCATATCTCCTACATTATGTAAAGCTGTAGTTAACTATTCATAAAATTCCATTGACATTAGCCGACTAACTATTTTTATCTATTAAATACTAATACCTTGCATGCAATTATTATTTATTATTTAAATCATTGCCTAAAACATTAGGCAAAAGCCTAATAATTTTTTTTATTTAAAGCATTAGGAAAAATCATAATAATTTATTCATATCCCTATACTCTGCAATGGAGAATTCAGAAGCCAAGGTAATAACGTATACTTCTCTCGCAGAAGAGCTTGGCCGCCCCTCATTAGACAGCGCCGCCTCAACTCTCTGGATATCTGCTGCAGACAATTTGGCAAAAATGGCCAAATTTGTAAAGAAAAGTGTGTTTCCATGTCTCTCAAATGAAGAAGCACAAGTGATTAAGGGCTCTGTAGAGGACGATTACATTCTGGATTGGGTAATAGATAACTCCCCGCATCATAAACTCAGGGTATGTTATCTCAAAGGCAGCAGAAACCCTGCTTTCTGCTGTAAATCTTTTTACAAGAAAGGTGATGGTATCGAAAATGCAGGCACGATTTTTCGAAGCGAGCTGCAAATAATGCACAGATTGAGAAACCAGCATGGAATTGTAAAGCTGAAAGGTGCTTACGAGGATTTGGAATTCTTCCATTTGGTAATGGAGTACTGTAAGGAAGGAGACCTGTGGCATTTTGTGGAAAGAAATGGTAGGCTTTGGAATGCAGAGTATGAATCTTCCTGCATTTTTAGACAGATTGTGAAAGCCATTCAGAGCTGCCACAGAATGGGCATTATTCATGGGGATATTAAGCTGAAGAATGTTTTCATATCGTCGGCAGGGCCGGACTGGGAGATCAAATTGGGAGATTTTGGCAGTTCTAAGGTATTTACCAAAGGTGAGTGTCTTCTTTTGGCAGGATTTCATATAAACAGCAGCAAATTGTTTATGAATTGACTTCATTCAGTAAGGTTAATTTTGGTTACAAATGAATGGATAAAATTGCTAAAGTTTGATCATATTTAGACAGAATGATTGTTTAAATACACAGAAATTTCTGTGTAAAGAAATAATTATATTCTTATGATTAAAACTATTGTAATTAACCCCAAATATTTGTGTATTTGTGTTGTATGCAGGTGAGATTTTCAGGGGTGATGTTATAGGAACGCTACCTTATATGGCCCCTGAGATATTACAATCCCAGAGCTACTGTGAAGCCGTGGACATATGGTCAGCTGGGGTGCTGCTTTACAAATTGTTGTATGGATACTATCCTTTTGGAGGGGAAGAGGAAAACAGCTTGGCCCTTAAGCATAATATTATGTACAAAGATCTTGATCTAACTGGTGATCACTGGTACAAGATTTCGGACTCTGCCAAAGATCTTATATCCAGAATGCTGAAGAGAAATCCTTCCGAGAGATTGACTGTCAAGCAAATTTTAGGTTAGTTTATCTATTATGCCATGATAATTTGTATGGATTTTAATAGGGCTATAAAGAAATGAGTGAATAAATAACGGTTTCTAACTTTTTTAATGTTTTTTGCAGAGCATGAAAGGCTAAAACATCATGAATTGGGAAACATGGCACGCATCTTCCCTTGTTTTTCCTATTACAGAGATTCTGGAGACTGTGACTTGAACTATTACAGAGATTCTGGACACAGTGACTTGGACTATTACAGAGATTTTAGAGACTGTGACTTGAACTATCATTTAACAAGATAATCCATTTTTTCTCTTAACATGCATAGTTTGTTTTCTAATATCAATTACTTAACGATTTGAAAGAATTTCTACTATGTTAAGTTATGAAGCGTTATCAGTACATCCCAAAAACTAGACTTTCTCTCGGGTGAATTTCACTATGTCCCCCTGCTCTATTCCATGAGCATGAGAAGGATCTGAATCCCCAATGTATACAATAAAAAACTATTACCTTCGTATACCAAGAAGGAATTTTAGTTTTTTAAATTTTTAATTAAATCATAATAATAAATAAATATATTTTTCGGCATTGATAGTTGAAATAAATGTTAAATATGACAATTAAAATCAATTGAATATGATATTTAGTTTGCTAAGCGGATGGAAAACTGATGTGGCAAATGTCAAGAACCAATTTTTCAATACTTTAAATTTCTAGGGTTGACTCAAATAAAGATCTTTAATTTTGTAAATTGATTGTTCTTCAACATGGTTCACCTCAATGGGTGAGGATCTAGTCTTCACATGTGTGGACTTGATCTTCAAAATTGACGTAAATTAATGCATGTAGATCTAGACCAATAGGAGATGGCTTGATGTAATTCACTCATCTTAATATGTGATATCTACTTAGTATAAGATTTTGTAACCCTATCTCTTAAGACTAGTTGATATCTTATCGTTGTGTGATGGATTAGATTAATATAATTACTTTTGATGTAAAATGGACTTTGGAACAAGAATTGTGTTTCTAGGTTGATTCAACCCATGCAAGAAAATATACATTTTGGTGAATAGATTTCTTATTTGATATGTGTAATAGAAAAAATTAAAGGGAAAGAACGAGAAATTCAAAAGAATACAACTCCTACTCTAAATCTAGCTACTACCTTTGATAGAGAAAAAGGAATGTAAAAATCATGGAAAACTGATAACTTCTTACCAAATACAAACCTTTGATACTTTGGATGTGCTCTTAGATTTTTTATGAAGATATTGGTTGCTCATGTGTTTTGCAAGATCCTTTTTCATTTCAACATATACCTACAAATATTAGCCTCATGGCATGTGATTTGATTAAGGGTGAAGGTTTATTTATAGATGTGTTGATGAAGGATGGATAATTAAAATTTGATTGAAATGTAGGGTTGTGATTGATTAGTTTTAGAGTAAGTTAGCTTCTAGGACAAGATAAAGGATGAAGGGTCAAGATTAAGTGTGGATGAAGGGTTGAGATTGAATGAGATGATTCTAGGTTACTTTTTAGGGTTGTCTTTATGTGAATGGTGGAGATTTAGAGATGTATAGAAATGGATGGTCAAGATTGATTGAGATGTTTGACTTATATTTATTAGTTGGTCATGACTATTTGAATTTTTAATCAATTTATTTATTATGGATGATGCAAAAAATGTGATTTATTTATTTTATATGAAATAATTATCTAAAGAATAAAAATTATCTAGCTAATTAATGAAAAATGGATTAACTTATTTATTTTGAATAAATGAAATAAATTAGCCTAATTAACTAAATAGTAAAAAAAATTCAATTGATTTGTAATGTGGGATATGTTGTTAGAATTAGCCTAATCAACTGGATGAGATAAAAAATTATGAATTGGAAGATTAAGATTATTTTTTATATTTCAACACTGGGATGGATTTTGGATTTAACATGTTGATCATCAGTTTTATATGATTTGGTTTAGGAACGCCCCCTTGAGAGGGTAGATAAGTTTAAAGAACATGCATGGTCTCTCAAAATGGATGAAATAGATATTAGTAAGACTATTTAGGGATGAATAGAAAAGATAAGTATGAATATATTTGGATGTTAAAGATGGATGAAAGGATTGGGGATAATGGATAAAGTTAGTTAAATGATGGTTGCTAAGGATGGAAAGACTAGTGGAGGAACGAAGGGGAGAGATGTAAATTAAAGATAAATAACAAATGTTACTCACATTAGAGTTTTATCACTACTGAGGAAACCTTGTACATGGTGTATGTGAAATTGATTACTCTACTTGATTGCAAGGATGTTGTATTTTACCTTGATCAAGAGATTTTCATGTCACTTAGTGATGGTATTTCCCATTCAACAATGTCTCCCTCTTCTCTCCCTTCCTACATACATCGTGAAAATGACATGTCCTTACATAAATCCTCTCTATTTTTATGAATATGGGAGAGATATTTGGGGTTTTTTTATTATAAAGTATGGATGGTAAGGGACTTTAATTTGATATTGGTAGGGATTTTCAATCAACTTTGTCTCATGGCACTTCCATGCTAGAATAATTGCTAATTGTGGACTTCAAAGATGAGGTGAGTGAGCATGAAATCTAGTTGCAACAAGTAACTTTGGTTTATAAATTTTATAATTTATGGCATAGTTTGGTGAAATTACATGATTATTTAATCCTACACTAGAAACCCCTTGTAATTGATGGTTTTCCATCTACCATTGTACTAAGGATGGTTCTTGGTTGTGTGTGACATGGATATTGATGATAGCATGGAACCTCATGTTAACCTTGAGGAAATTAATAATTGAATCCCAAATAAGAATCATGTCAATCAAAATACTTCAAAAAAATAGAAAATAAGATTTAGTCAAGGATTACATTTTTTGGATAAGGCTAGTTAGGAACTATCTCATGAATCAAAAATATCACTCCTCCAAAGTTTTATGGTACATAATTGAGAGATGGGGATGAATCTTGGCTCATTGAAGTGGAAAATTTCTTTGAACTGTGAATTATTTTGAGATGGTGAAGGCACTTTGGGGGTATTATTGGTTGATAGTAGAGGTTGTTGCATGGTGAGACAGTCAAAAGGGAGATTGAGATCAAGGAAAATAATACTTGGACAATAATTGGAGATTATTTGTGTCCCTGTTTTGTAAGCATCAATTACCCCATTGTTCTATAATTAGAAGATGATTGGGTTTCATAACCTGAAACAAGGGTAATTAACAATTTAGTAGTATTGGGAGAGATTCACTAAATTTCTTAAGCATGTACTATTGTACAAGCAAGATGAATGATTCTAAATTAGAAATTTTATATTGGGTCTTGATATATCCATAGGAATTGATATAGGCATGCATGGACTTGACAAGATGGATGTGATAAAATAAAATTACTTTAAGCAAGAGTGGAAACTTCAAGCCTTAGCATTAGCTTGAAAAAATCTCCACAACAAAAATTATAAAGCACATCTATTTAAGAGGAAGAATAATAGAATCATGGGGAATGGAAATGGAACAAATTTGAATCAATAACCAAAATTTAAAACGCTATGGTATAATTAGTATACTAATGACAAAGCCGAAAATAACAATGAGGGAACAATAGGATATTCATCAACAATAACTATATAGGAATAAAAATATCAAAACAACCATACTTTTGAATGCAAGGTAAGCTAGTGGTAGTTGAAAGATAAAACTATACAAAAGGCCACTTCAAGAGGGATTTTCTTATGTGTGGAAAATCACTTTGTTAGGGAGTGTCATAGAAGGAAAGGACACATACAAAACTTTCTAAATAAATTGAATCTACCTCAACTAGCAATTAAAAACTCACAAACTTAATTGTAAAATACTCCTAAAGAAGCAAGAGGTATGCTATATAGCCTCCCTATTACTATTCTAGTTTATCTACCAAATATATACAATGTTATTGTTACCAGATTTTCACTTATAGCTCAATCAGGTAGAGCTTATTGATTTTAAATTGAGGGAAAGGTACATTTAAATCATTCCTATATTGCATTCAGATGCATGAATGAAATATTCCAGAAAAGATTACAATTACAAATTACTACATTTACCCATATGCATCTAATAGAAGAAGGATTCAGATCTTTTTTGAATAAAATAATCTTTATTGAATGTAAAAATGTACATTATCTCACACAAGCCGTGAGATTGACTTAACTTATTCAATATAGATAAAGAAAAGAATATAAATGGATAATTAAGTAAAAGAAATGTGCATGTAAAGAATGGAACCAGTCATTGCCTATGAATGACTGGTTTTGCCTATGAATGACTGGTTTTGATGTGTCATCTTGTCCTGTTGCTGCCCCAAGTTATTTGTTTCCTTCTTAGTTCCATGCTGCTCCTAGTTCTTGCATCTAGCAAAAACAATGATGTTAGAGCCATGCTCTAAGCAATGAAAATTTCCCAACCTTACATGAACAAGCACCTATGCATGTATAGATTGATCCCAATGTGTATTAAACAAGCATGCAAACCATGGATGTCCCAGAAAACCATTGAAGTCATCGAAAACATCCAAAATATGCATTTATTTCATTAATATGTCTGTTTCATGTGCAGATATAGGTGCATTTGTATTTCTAATCTAATATGTCAAATTTCAGCACGTGGGATAAATGTGGCTCCTACAAGGGTTGAGCCTAGTGCGTTGCTTTATTGTGTTTAAGAGACATGACATTGAGGATCAATTCATATTTATCTAGAACTGAGCATACATATGCAGCCTTATTCAAAGGTATGATTTTCATGAGAAAGAACAATTACAATACATAAATAGAAGGTATGACTTGGTGATAGAGAGGCTATGTGTTATTATAGAAAGCTGGGAATGACAGTCCTGAATACAAAATATAGCAGATTGTAGGTTTGAGGAACAATGGTCAAAATTAAAGGCAATGCATAAGGTTCACTCAAAGATTATCAATGGGTGTAACACAATCCTAAATGTAGCTTCATATACCTTACATTAAGAATGAAGGTGAGATAAACTCAAAAGAAAGATTAGAGCCTATAGTTTTTGAGCAATCACTGTGTTAGAAGCATCTATCCCAGTATCAAGAAACATTCAAAAAATACAGACTCTCGAGAAATCTACAACATAAATAGAGCATGTGAACTATTTCATAATGATTTATGAAGTGTTATCATAATGAAATGTAATGAGTTTCAGAAAGCTTCAACACAACAATAGATATACAAAAAATTGTGACTCTTTAGATTATTCACAATTCAGAATGACAATTACAAATTTTGAATTTTAAGCTTGTGTGTACAATGGAGGTTTCTCTTTCTACAAACCCTGAGTCATTTGTGGAAAACTGAAGGCAATGACTATAGGGAGTATAAATAAAGCATTTTTAAATATTTTGAGGGATAAAACCCTCAACATTGAGATAGGGTCTTATGGTATGCATGGCTATAGCCATAAAGGGATCGAGTCATTGTTGTGAAAGTGAAACCCAAAGAATCTCAAAAGCCATAGAGAGCTTAGAAGAGGAAAAAAGAAAATAAGCCTTATTTCGTGTATATACTCATGGGGACCAAGCCAAAGAATTCCTAAAGGAAAGAACCCTCATGGGTTTTGTAAAGAGTAGAGACAAGTAAAAGGAAAACACATGTGTTTTTTTGAAAGTAATGAACACGAAAGCCTCAGCCATGAAAAACCCTTGTGCCAAAAAATCCTGCGGCCTGTGTGCTTACAGTGAGAGTTTTTTCTTTTTGAGAAACTCTCATTCTTATATGTGAAGTTATGGTTTTACAATGACGACCATGAAATACAAAAGATCAAGCTCTAAAAATTGCAAATGGAACAGACCCTTGAAGGGTTTCTTCAAAAGATGAAAGCCAAGCAAAAGAATGCTCGAAAGAGAATATAAGCAAGGAATGGCCACAACCATTAAGAGTAAATATTTTATTCAAGAACACAAAAGTGCACAGGAAAATAAAAAACGGTCATGAAAATGTAGAGCACCGAATAAAATAAACAATATTAGGGTTTTATTTAGAAATAAAAGGCAGAGCTCGAGTAGGAGTCTTTTCTATTCAGAAATTAAGAGCATGAAGGCCACGAACAATGAATATGAGATGTGATGGTGTCAGGGAGGCTTACCCATGTGACCTCGAATGTAGTTTTGCATAAATGCCTATGAGATAGCTTGAAATCCACCATGATAGAATTGTTTAAGTTCCAGAAAAGTCACAAAAGAATAGAAATGGATGAGAAAATCATTATGGTTGTGGCCCATGAAGTCAAAAATCAAAGAAAGTGAAGGTTTTTCTTTTGTTTTGAAACTTGAACAACTTACCTGTTGTTTTCTCTAAATGACAGCCATGAAAATGCAGATATAATGCCTCTAAAGCTTGAAAATCAATAGAGAAAAAACCTCAGTCGAGCTACAGTAACCCATGGTGGCAGAGAGCTTCTTCAGGAAGCTTCTTTCCAAATGAGATAATGCTTTGATCTTTTGCCTTGATTTTAGGGTTGAAACCCTAGGTTTAGTGGTGGCCGATAGAACTTAGCATTTTTGCTATTTCTTTTTAAAAATATGTAATGCCACTAATGCCTCATGGGCTATATGATATGCCTTGTATTATGCTCTTGCAAATAACTTAGGCATTTTTAGTGTATATTTTGACTTAGAAAACTTTTGCTAAGTCAGCATATGCTTCACATTGTAAATGATTACATCTGAATGATAATTTATAAATCATTTAGTTTGAGTCATCACCTTTAAATACAAATAAGAACACATACTTTCAAGACCAAGTCATGAAGGAAAATGGATATGCTTGTATTGATAACATGCCAAGAATATTGGAAGGTTATTTGTAGTTTGCAAACATGTGGAGGGCATCTAGGAGTCATTATTTCACTTCTTGGAAAGCAATCAGAGCGAATTTAGGATTGTTGGCTCAATTTGAGGCATTTTTGAAATGCTTTTATGGTTTGACAAAGTCAAGCTTGAATTTTTCACCCATTTGGAGCTCTTTTGGATGAGATGTAGGGGCTAAATTTGTGGGCTTTTTGTTGCATCCGACCCATGAGGTTTCTAGAACTTGTTTTGGAGGAGTTTGGCTACTTTGTCACTTTTGTAACTCATTATTGAGTTAGTTCGATTCATGCAACTTTTGGAGACAGTGACTCTTGCAGTCCTTTCACAAATTTTCTGCATGCTTTTGTAACCTTTTTTTTGGAAATGAAATATAGTTTATACCTTGAAGACAAATGGTAATGAAATTTTACCTTCTTATTATTGCAGTTTTGTGTATGTTTCAAAAGATTGATCAAGTTGTTTGTGAAATTAACCTTGTTTCCTTGTAACTTTGTCTCTTATTTTATACCATTTTTGCAAATAGCTTGTCCATGCAGGTTGCTAAGAGTGTGCTAAAATGCATATAGCTTTCAATTGTGAAGTTTACATTCCCTTTGTTGGTTAATTCATTATGTCCTCTTAGTGAAATACTTATGCAGAGGCATGTTGAAATAAGTTGTGCAAACTTAATTTTTGTCATTTTGAACCAAGTGTATGCAAATTTGAATATTCATTGTCCTTGTTAGTTTGGTGTATCACTTCATTTTATGCTTTCAATTTTATTCATTTTTCAGTTTATCCTTCTCCCTTTTCCTTAAAAAGTCATTAGTTTAGGTGATATTACCAGCTAGGAAGCCGACCTATCCGAAGGTTCATTCTCACTTTGGGTGACCCACAACTCGAGAATGCTCCCATGTTTCTCTAGCTAACTGAGTTTTACAACTCAATTTGGGTGCAAGCTTAAGAGATAACAATTATATTTCACCTTATATTATTTTTAAGCTAAACCTAGATATTCTAGTCATGTGGAATCATGGATAACACAAATGTGAATATGGCAACAAATTGGTCAAAAAATGCCTATCAAATGTTGAAGTGTGTGTTTTTGAGTTTTCAATCAAAATAGACTTTTATGTAGCACCACTATGAATATATGATGTGATCATTAGGAATAATCAGTTAGTTAGGAATAACAAAAATATGGACTATTATGTAAACAGAGTGGAATGCTTAGATAATTTAGGTCAAAAGATGATATTGCATGAAACCTTTCAATTTTTAGTTCTTAGGATAATTATAGCTATGCAATTGAAAAAGGAAAGCCAAAGAGGGACACAATTGAATGCCATAACTAGTAGTGATAAATTAGAAGAGTCAACACCCACCTTTGAAAATTTAACGTTCTTTCATGATTTTAGATATATATTTTCTTGAGCACTATTAAGGCTTTCCCCTAAGAAATTATTTAATCTCTATAGAAATCTTACCAAAGACAAAACAACTTTCAAAAGCACCATATAGAATGAATATTAACTAAATTATTTGAGTTAAAGATACAATTATAAAATCATTAGACAAAGGGTTAGTCAAGCCTAGTGTCTCACCTTAGAGAACTCCAATTATTTTTGGGGAGGATGGGACTAAGGTTGTGCATAGATTACAGAATGTTGAATAAGGTAACAAGAAACATACATCATCTTCAGTTTGAAGGTGATTCAATGGTTATCTAAATTTTATCTCATAATATCTCGGTCAATTGAAAGATGGACTGCATTTTTTATCACATAAAAATACTTCTCCAAAATCTTAGTTATTTTGAAGCCTCCCGTTGTTATAGGGATGAAAATGATCTTGTGAATTCCCTTGCAAACAAGGCAATAGATAAGGATATTGACTATGTGAATTTCACATAATATAATATTGGAGGGCTATCTATGGGATGACCACCTTCTTGAGCCTCGAGCAATCTTCAAGGAAGATGGAATAATCAGTTAATAGTCTCTTGACAAGTCCTCAATCAGTTACATCCTAATAGTCTCTAGATAAGTCCTCGTTGAGGAAGGTTAGAAAGTTGGACGCAAATTATCTCTTATGGATTTGTTCTGGTTCTTTAAGTTGTGTTGATTAGGAGTCTACATGGAAATTCCAGCATGATTGGCTTCCTTTGTGGCACCCCACCTATGTCAACTCTTCTGACATCTGTCACCATATTTAAGAGCTTAAATGATAAATTATTTTCTATTGTACTTACAGGTGTGCGCCATTTATTCCTCCTTTCTTGTCTTGTTTCATTCGCTCTCATTTCCCCTCTGTTCTTTTCTCCTTTTCCCTTCTGCCACTAATGCTCAACCTCAAAGTTTGTATTAAGGCCCCTAAATGGGTGCCCCTGTTCTTGGTCCCTTTGTTGCAGACAAGCTCAGAACAGTGTTTAAATTCAACTGTGATTTAATTGAGAAATCTATCCATGTTGTCATGGGTGAGGAGCTTCTTAAGGACTCTTTGCTCTCTTTCTCGCCTCTAGATATGGGCTCAGGGTTCCTCTCAAATGATATGGACATACTACAGTGTCACCATCTTCTTTGGGTGCTTTTTACAAAGTGCATTCTTAAAGAACGAATAATTGGTGCTCTTCTGCAACGTGCCCTCTTGGAGTATGTTCTTCAGTATGGCCAATTCCTAGTGGGAGATATAGTTTCAAATTTTCTTCTTCAAAATTTAAAGGGTGGAATTGTCTATTTAAATCCACGAGGATGTGTCAGAAATGATTGTTCAATGACTTTTAAGAGTGTTAGTTCTCTCTCATGGGGAACACATTGATTAGAATCCTTTTTTTTTTATTATTATCGTGATGATGGATTATACAGTTTGATCCGAAATGTCAATGTTAAAAATTACACACAGTTACAAACCAGAAATCTAAACATCATTAGAATCTCCCTACTCAAAGAAAAAACTGTGTTCAAAGACTCTATATGCCCTCATCAAGCACTCCCCTCATTTACCAGTTGATGACACAGGGCTCTTTAGGTCTGTTGATCTCTCCTATCATGAAGCTTCAAGTGCCAAAGGTAGTAACTCGCCACCCCCCATCTGCAATAGTGTGTTCATCTCTGGTTCCAACGCTCTATGCAAGATTAGAATATGTTGTCTTTGTTCTCTCAATTTTAATCGTGTGTTCAAATGTGATGTAATTTTTTTGGCTTATTGTTTTGTGCAGCTCTGGTTATACGTCTTTCAAACATATGCATTTAATTTCTATGATTAATATAATTATAGGTTTCCCTTTTATTCAAAAAATAAAAACAAAAATCAAAATTCATTGATTGTAAATGTATTTGGGTCAGTCTACAATAGTGTGTCCCACTTTTTTGGTCAAAGTGGGATATTGAAATCAATATTTTTCATCAAATCTTCACTTTTTAACACTTATAACAACTACCAACTAATCCATTAAAATTTGAAGATGATGTGAACTAGTGATTTTTTAGATAACAATAATAATCTGTGGGTTTCTTTACGTAACTTTTAATTTTAATTTTATTTATTTATTTATTTTTGTTTATTTTATTTTTATACTTAACAATATTTTAAAAAAGTGACGTTACTTCAATAAATCGTAACTTTATTTGTGCAAAGAATAAAATTATAAATTTTTAAACATAGATTCATAACACCAATATCTAGTGCATGAATTTTTTTTTCGTAATTTTTGTTGCATAATTTTTTATAATTTTGAAGTGACATTAACTATAATTCGAACATAGGTTACTTTGGTAACACATATTTTCATCCTATAGTTAATCATGTTCACTCATTGCATTCTTGTTTTAGATCTATATAATTAATCATTCATCCATTGCAAATTCATATTAGATTTGTTAGTATAAACATCTTTTCAACATATAATTAATCATTTATCCATTGCATTCATATTAGATTTATTAAGATTATCTTTGTTAGTCTAAGCATATTTTCATCTTATAGTCAATCATTCATCCATTGCATTTATCCATTGCATATTTATTAAAATTATATTTGTTAGGACCTAAGCATCTTGTCATCATATAGTTAATCATTCATCTTAGTTTTATTGGTCTAAACATTGTTTCCTCATATAGTCAATAATTCGTGGACATGATTACATTCATCTTAAATTTGTCAGCTTATATTTATTAGTTCACATGTAGGTATATCTATTATTCACATCATATAAAATCATCATATTCAATCAAATAGAAAGTTGTGTATGATAACACCATCTATGCATATCCCACAATCATGGCATTCTATGAGACTATTCAATTTTCAAGAATTAATTAAATAATTCATATTTTTTATATTCTCCCACAAATACATATTTATTAAGGTATAAAGCAACTATAATACATGATCAAAATTAACTTTTCATTGGATGCTTCCATAGATTTATACACCTTCTTCTAAAGTTCCCATTTTGAAATAGACGAGCTAGGTGATTACCATATTAGTAAATTGTGACAACGTGTTAAATAATGAAATATAAAAATATACATAGAATATATATGAATGTCCATACACATTTCCACACACACACACACACGTACATCAAATTTATAAATGAGGTCATATAGATAAGAATAAATAAATTTTCATATAAACATGTATGGATAAACATAAATATTCATGTTAAATATAAGTCCATAAACATATAAATATGTATCCATAAAAGTACATAAACACATGTTCAAGAATAAAAGTCCATTTAAACATATGAATATGCATCCATGTAGATATCTATCATAAGCTCTTAGTTGAGAAACCCTTAGAGTGAGAATCCTACTCCAATAGATGCATAGAGACCTACAAAAATGTAATTATTTATTAGAATATTGATTTCAAATATAATTTATTGTACCTAATTTTACAAGCATATATGTTTTAAATGATAAATATCTCACCATTTCACTACCATCAAGTGAAGCACATGAGTCTCCATGCTCTACCCTCGAACTATTCTAAGCATCACCTATTGGCTCAACCTACAAATGCATGTAAAAATGAAATATTAATTTTAAATATAATTTATTGCACTTGACTATAAGAATATATGTTTTGAATTATTTAAATATCTCACTATCCACTATCATCAATTGAAGTGTGTGTGCATACATGCTCTACCCTCAAACTAGGAGTATCACCTAATGGCTCAACTTACAAATGCATGTAAAAGAAAAATATTGATTTGATTTATAAAAGATCTATTGTAGGACTATTTAAGCATATGTTTTAAATATTATGTAGAACTAAAATTTAACTTAAAAAGTTAAAAATTATATACATACATGTCAATATATACCATGACCCTAGTACCATCCATTGTAGTTGCAATAATGTCCTACATTATCTTATTTGAATATCTCTCATCCCTCAATAGCTCTAACAATGATGTTTGTAAAGACTGTGAAGGTTTGATGGCACCAATCTTGATGAAATGATATGAGCTACAACATCCATACCCCTTGCAAATTGCTCAAGTGAATAATGTGTCTATTGAGAAATAGAATGGTCACTAGATGCAACTTGTGTTGCTCTAGTATGTGACTCATATGGCCCACTGGACAATCTAAGGTGCACATTATAATGTTGTAAGCCAGCTGCTAGAAACTCTACATCTACAAGGGTGTGACCCACATATAAACTAATATTTGACAAAGAGACCCCTAACTATGATGATATTGTTAGGGTTAGAAATGGCAGATATCTAACAATTAAATGCAGATTTAATTAATAAACAAAGAAACTAAAACACACATAGAATAAATTATAACATAGAGAATTTAACGTGGTTCACCCAATCCGGGCTACATCCACCAAACCGCAGCCATCCAATGATTTTATTATCTAGTGCAAAACTTATTACAATCTTGCGAATAATCACATTTTTCATCATATTGTAACCCCCATCCGAACCCCTTTTTAACAAGCTTAGAATCTTCCAGATTAGGGTTCTACAAAGTCAGGTTTTTTTTTTTCCTTGATTTTTCCTTTTTTTGGTGACGACGCAAAAAAGGAGGAAATTTTTTTTCTTAGGGGCTGCCATCCCCTAACCCCTACTGCCGCCCTCAAACCCCTGCCGAGGGCCTGGCCCGGCTCCAGACCCCGACAAGGATACATGTCGGGGTGTACAGTATAGCATGACTAGTCACCACATACCAACAATCTCCCACTTGGAGACTAATCCTGGACGACACTGCTGCACTTACAACTCCCACTAGGAATAAGAACCTTGGACCCTGCTACTCTGTTATACTTGAATTCAACCTTGAAGGCCAACCGAAGCTGAAGAAGAGCTCAACTTCTCCCTTGTCACCGCCTTTTTAAACATATCCACTGGATTGGCATTTGTATGTATCTTGTCTAGCTTGACCTGTCCATCCTCCAACACCGACCGAATGAAATGATATCTCAACTGTATGTGTTTTGTTTTAGAATGCAAGGAAAAATTCTTTGCAAGATGTATAGCACTCTGGCTATCTGTAAACAAGTAATTTCTATCCTATTGTTTTCCCAACTTGTCCATGAAAATTTGTAGCCATATCATCTCCTTTGCCGCCTCTGTTGCAACAACATACTCTGCCTCTGTGGTGGATAAAGTAACCACCTTTTGCAATCAAGAAATCCAACTCACTATTGTCCCACCAACTATAAATACATAACCTGTGGTACTCCGCCTGGTATCTATATCCCCTACCAAATCTGAGTCAACATAGCCTTTTAAATTAGTATTAGAGCCCCCAAAATACAAACATTTATTGGATGTACCTCTCAAGTACCTGAGAATCTATTTTACCGCATTTCAATGCTCAACTCTGGGATGACTCAAATACCTGCTAACAACTCTTATGACATGTGCAATATCCGGTCTCGTGCATACCATGGCGTACATTAAACTTCCTATAGCTGAAGCATATGGTACCTTGGACATTTTTTCTTCCTCTTGTGTCTTTGGACACATATCCTTAGTCAATTTAACATGACTAGGAAAAGGTGTGCTGACAACTTTTGCATTCTCCATATGAAATCTCTGCAACACCTTTTCAACATAATTAGCCTGAGATAAAAACAATTTTCTATTTTTCCTATCTCTACAAATTTTCATACCAACAATTTGTTTTGCTGCCCCCCAAATCCTTCATAGCAAAAGATTTTTCTAACTGTTGTTTTAGCTCACTTATGTGATCCATGTTAGACCCTGCTATAAGTATGTCATCAACATATAAACACAAAATAATGTAGTTGTCATTATCCAACTTCTTAAAATAAACACAATGGTCAAAATTACATCTGTTGTAGCCTTGCTCAACCATAAAACTATCAAATTTCAAGTACCATTGCCGAGGTGCTTCCTTCAAGCCATATAAACTTTTATTCAATCTGCACACTAGTTTCTCCTTACCTTTGACCTCAAATCCTTGTGGTTGTTCCATATATATTTCCTCTTCCAAATCACCATGGAGAAAGGTTGTTTTAACATCAAGCTATTCTAAATGCAAATCTTAGCAACCACAATACTTAAAACAATACGAATAGAAGTCATTTTAACAACTAGAGAAAAAATCTCATCAAAATCAATACCCTTTTTTTGTGCAAATCCCTTTACAACTAATCTGGCTTTAAATCTCTTCTTACCTCCATCCTCCTCTTTCAGCCTATAAACCCATTTGTTTGGTAAAGCCCTTTTACCTGCAGGCAACTTGCATAATTCTCAAGTCTGATTTTTCAGCAAGGAGTCCATTTCTTCTTCCATTCCATGCTCCCACTGAACCTTGGTATCTACCTACATAGCTTCATCATAATATTCTGGTTCACTGGCATCAGTTAACAAAATAGTATACAAAGAGGGAGATAATCTTTCTGGAGGTCTACTTATCCTTGAAGATCGTCTAACATTCACATGAGTTTGTGGTAATTGTTATTGTTTTTGTTGTTGCGGAGCATGAGGAACCACTAAAACATCATTGTTTGGAATATCATCCAACACTGCATAATCATTTTCTTTCTTCTCATGTTGCAGCAACAGATCTTTGTACAACACTTTCTCATTGAATATGACATCCCTGCTTCTCACAATTTTTTGATTTTCAAAATCCCAAAGCCTATAACCAAATTCATCAATGCCATATCCAACAAATATACATTTCTTTGATTTTTTATCAAGCTTAGTTCTATTTTCATAATCTACATGTGCAAATACTTCACAACCGAAGGTTTTGAGAAAAGAATAACTCACCTTCTTACCTTTCCATGCTTCCTCTGGAATACCACAACCCAAAGGATTAGAGGGACCTCTATTAATTAAATAAACAATAGTGTTTATAGTCTCTGCCCACATTTTTAAAGGAAACCCAACATGCAATCTCATAGTCTATGCACGCTCCATTATTGTTCTATTCATGCGCTCAGCCACTCCATTTTCCTGTGGAGTCCTTGGAACCATTTTCTGCCTACGAATACCATTAGAGGAACAATAATCTTCAAACTCTTTGCTGCAATACTCACCACCATTATCATATTTGAGACATTTTAGCTTTTTACCCATCTCATTCTCAACCAAGCTTCTCCATTTTTTAAAAGTTTCAAATACATCATATTTCTGCCTATGGAAATAAATCCATACCTTCCTAGTTGCATCATCAATAAATGTAACATAATATTGAGAACCACCGAGAGAAGATACCTGAGCTGGTCCCCATACATCCATATGCACAAGCTCCAATTTCTCATCTTTCTTTTGCTTCCCATCCTTGAGAAAACTTACTCTCTTTTGTTTTCCATAAACACAACTTTCATAGAAATCCATATTAACACATTCTAGACCTGGTAAAACATTATTTGAATGAAGTACTTTCATACCTTTTGCACTCATATGCCCAAGTCTATTATGCCACAGTGCTGATTCAGAGTCCACAACAACTGTATGATCTTCTACCTAATGAACTACAACAATTGTTCCTAAACATTGATCCTTTTCCATAATAATTAAAGAAGAAGGAACAATATGAGCTGTACAAAGATATAAGGTGCCTACTTTCACATATTTTGCTACCACTAAGGCACCCTTTGTGACCTTCCAATTTTTATCACTAAATGTAACAACACAACCTTCATCATCTAGTTGCCCTACTGAAATTAAATTTCTGCTTAACTTTGGAACATTCCTTACCTCATGTAGTAGCCAATTATTCCCATTCTGCAACTTAATCTTGATTCTTCCCTTTCCAACAATCTGACAGGGTTTGTTATCTCCTAAATAAACCAACCCAAAATCCCCTTGGACATAATCAAGAAAATAACTTCTATGTGGGGTAGCATGAAATGAAGCCCCTGAATCTAACACCCAAGAATCATCAGCATTATCAAGGGAAAGAATCAAAGCATCCTCATTAGATTTATTACTTACCACATTTGCCTCTTTACTTCCTTCCTTTTTGTCTCCTTTATTTTTCTAAGACCAACAATCTTTCTTTAAATGACCCGACTTACCACAGTACCAACAATCCCTCTTGTCTCTAGATTGGGACCTTCTATCCTTTGATTTTCCTTGTGACTTCCCACAATTTCCATAATTGTTTCCTCTCTCCTTTGTTTTGCTCCTACTTTCTGCATTCAAAACATTTCCTGATGTGGATGTTCCACCTAAGCTTTTCCTACAAATTTCCTCACTCAAAATAACACCAACAACATCATAAAATTTCAATGTATTCAAACCAAAAATAGAATTGCTAACAACCATTACCAAGCTATTCCAGCGTTCAGGCAAAGAACAAAGAATCAAAAGAGCCCTAACTTCTTCATCAAAGTTTACTTTTACAAAATTTAATTGACTAGTGACCGTATTAAACTCATTTAAATGATCAGTAACTAACCCACCTTCTACTATTTTCATATTAAATAAACGCTTCATTATAAATATCTTATTCGAAGTGGAAGGCTTTTCATATAACTTCACCAGGATTTCCATCAACTCTTGAGTTGTCTTTGCTATTGTAATATTGAACGCCACCGATTGTGCCAGGCATAAATAAATACTGCCAAGAGCCTTTCTATCCAAAATATCTCAGTCCTCATCAGACATTGCTGCGGGTTTCTTGGTTTTCCCTTCCAATGGCCCCCATAAATCCTTCTGATAGAGGTAGTCCTCCATCTACATCTTCCATAACTAATAGTTCTACCCATTAAACTTTTCAACCTTCTAACCCTCGTCTGCCATTACTCCCATGCAACCGTGAGACCTTCCTACAGACGATAATTGAAACACAACCCGCTCTAATACCACTTGTTAGGGTTAGAAATGATAGATATCTAACAATTAAATGTAGATTAATTAATAAACAGAGAAACTAAAACACACATAGAATAAATTATAACATAGAGAATTTAACGTGGTTCACCCAATCCGGGCTACATCCACCAAACCGTAGCCATCCAATGATTTTATTATCTAGTGCAAAACCTATTACAATCTTGTGAATAATCGTGTTTTTCATCATATTGTAACCCCCATCCGAACCCCTTTTTAACAAGCTTAGAAGCTTCCAAATTAGGGTTCTACAAAGTTGGGTTTTTTTCTTTTTTCATTTATTTTTCCTTTTTCTGGTGACGACGCAAAAAAGTAGGAGAAATTTTTTTTCTCTAGGGCTGCCACCCCTGAACCCCCACCTGGGGCCCGACCTAGCCCCAGACCCCAGCAAAGATACATGCCGGGGTGTACAGTATAGCATGATCAGTCGCCACATACCAACAAATATCACCTGATATAATTTCATCAAGTCCTCAAATAAACATGTCATACTTTGAACTTGAACATCACTTGTAATGTAATCTAGATCATCTGGAGATGGGATACCAATGGAATGATAAGGATCGACCTATGTGAATGCCTCATCAAGTACTGTCACACATGGTCTACATATATCATCTATGTCTGCATAGCAATCTCAGTAATACTATCAATTGACCACATGATCACCAATATCACTAAGAGATGAAGAGATCATATGGATCCTCTCACCAACCAAGCTCATATTAGTAGGAGGTTGTCAATCTATAGTACAATATGGCTCCTTGTTGCATACATTGCCACATCCCTACCCCAAATATGGAGGCAAATCTAAATAGTTTATGTTGAGGCCTAAATAAACCTCAACATACAATTATATTGTGTAAAAATCAATAGAATTTGATCATTATTAGGGTAACAACCATGGGCTACGATAAATCTAGGGTAGATCAATTTGGTGACATCTAAGGGTCTACATATACAGTCACCTAATATGCCCTAACACTAGTTCTGGGGCATATTGAAGAACATGATCCCTTTTGATAAAAAAAATTTGGCACATTTAGTTGCAATGTGCTCAATGAAGCATCACCTAAGACTCTTTCTTGCATTTGGGTGATAATAGCTACTAAAGTCTCACCTTGAAATAAACTAAAATACTCCCTAATGAATGTCTAATATGAAGTAAACTATTCAATATATTGTCGTAGTTTGTTCTCTAAAACCTAGTAGTTTCTAGGTCATCTAAAATTAACCACAATCTATTGATCTCCCTATCTAGATGTGTAAAAATTAAATTATCCATTTTTGTGGGCTACACATTCAAAACAATTGTTTAGTGTTTTAATTTGACATAATTTTAGGGTTCAATTTCATGTATACATAATATATATGTATGTACATGTACATCATGTACTATATATGTACATGTGCATCATGTACTATATATGTACAGATATATATGTGTGTGTGTACATGGTACATGTATGTATGTATGTATGTATGTGCATGTATACATTTATGTATCTATATGTATATGTATACATGTATACGTATGTATGTACATGTATGCATATTGCATACATATATATATGTGCATGTATGTATTTAATGTTGTACATATATGTTGTATGTACATGTATGCATGTATACATACATGTATATCTATACATATATCTATACATATATATATATATATATATACACACACACACTTACATACATACATATATATACATGTGTACACATATACATACATACATTTAGATATATAATTTGTATTAAATATATAACATACATACAAACATATGCATGCGTGTACATGTTATATATACACATGCACATGTATGTATATACATGTATATATATAGAACAACTATTTAGGGAACTTGAATTTGACACTTTAGGAGGTCTTCAAAAATATAATGAACTACATATATATATGTATATGTATATGTATGTATCTAGATACATGTACATACATACATACATATAAGTTTGTACACATTTCAAATACAAATTATGTTCATACACATGTTTGGATGTACATGTACACATGTCAAAAATATAGATATCCATGTACACATATATCCATAAACATAAATATAAATGGACCTATTAAATATCAACTCTAAAATGTCAAATTGAAGTTCCCTAAATAGCTAAATTTTGAAAACCTAAAATATTCATTCGGAAGTCTAAATAACTATTTTTAACCGTAAAAATTATGTGTATGCTTATATGTGTGTGTGTACATATATGTATATATATGTACATGCGCATATATGTATGTATATGTATATACATATATATAGGTATATATTACATACATATATATGTGTGTATGTACACACATGTGTACATAAATATAAAAAATTGTCTATTTTTTAACAATAAAACCTTCAATTGAAACCCTAAATAGTCATTTTGAAACCCTAATTTAAGACATATATGTGTGTGTGTGTGTATGTATGCACATACATCCATATATACATGTGTACATAATATACATCTACATATATGTATGTATATGTATGTATATATATGTACATATGTGTATGTATATATGTATGAACATACATACATGTACAACTTGGATATTTATCCAACATATATTAAAAGATGATCCATTTCATCATTCTCATAAATATGAAATTAATATTCAATAGATTTCTTGGAGATACAAATTATTGTGGTAATGAATTGCAGACACTATTTAAGTACTAACGAAGTGGACACGCAACATGTGAACTTAGTAAGGCTTGCATTATTTTTAAAGATGAATCTATGTATATATATACCATAATGAATCCCGTATGTGTGTATGAAAAGTGGATAGATCCAACATATATTACATTTGAAACATTAACCCACTATTGTTTCTCTTACCCCCTCAAACTCTAGGTTTTGATATACATTTACTAATGAAAATTTGATAATAGATAATTAGGAAACATGATCAAGTGGGAAGTTGTAGAGTAGTAAAATTGATCCTAGATCTAATTAAGCTAGCTAGGATTATCTCCTTTTCACTTGAATCAAAATTTAAATATAAACCAACTAGGGTTTGATGATTAGCTTGTTGCCACAAGGGAGAGCCAATCTCCTAGGGTTTATGTTGTATTGAGCTACAAAAGAGATGAATTTTGATGTGTGATTTAACAAGCCTATTTGACATGTAATCCTAGATCTGAAAATGTAATTTATCACACAAACAAAAATAGAAAGTTATGAAAAAGCTTCAAATCTGAGATTGAGATACAAAGAGGAATTTGTACTATAAATTTGAGCTTGAATTGCAAGGTCAGGGGCGTGGGGTCCCTAGACTGGCCTCCTCTTTTTTTGGATCTACAAATTTTGAATTGTGGATTAAGTTATGCATTGTATTTTCTAAGACTATCACTTGCATTGAAACCTCCAGATCTAACCTGTACACATGAAAATAGGTGTAAAGGTTATGTTGTATAAGGGCTTGCCTAATTCAAACCCCATTTTGGTATTTCTACCTCCATGTACAAAAATATGATTATCAAGAGGGCATACCATAGGTTGGGTAGATGTCAAAACAACAATAACTAACTAAAATTGATAAATAAAAAATGATAATGTTACCTTGCTATGAAAACCCTTGATGAAAAGATGTCACACTACAAGTTGATTAATGGATGCCTTGATTTCTTAATAGACCTACAAAATGTTAGTTCCCAAAACACAATATCTTGTTGCAACTGTAGACACTTAAAAATGTCTTGATGGATCACATTGGCTAACTAACATCATTTTGTCCTAAAACCCATCATCTTTTTGCTTAATTGATTAAATTAGCCTAGCTATTTAATTAATTGCCTCATTTTCATCTATTAATCTAATTGACCTAATTAGGTAAATTCATCCCCTTTCATGCTAACATTTCATCCTATTAAATTGAATAAATCAAATTATTTAATTTAAATCCCTAAAGTCCTCTTATTCAATTAAATAACCCTAAGTTATTTAATTAAATGTCATATCACCTTCCCCTTTTCATTAAATCATTTTATTTAATGAATATTGTCTAAATCCCCTAATTTGCATAATTGAAACTTTATTTAATTATGAAATTACTAATAAATCTAATCCCCCAACTTGCAAAGGAATATTCCTCCTTTGCACATTCCTCCAAAAGGAATATTCCTTCCCCTTTTGTATAATTAAACTTTGTTTTAATTTGCTAAATATCTATTCCCCTCACCCATGAGAATATTCTCTTTTCTCACTCATTTGGAAAAAAAGGGAATATTCTTACAAGACTTCATGTGCAAGTTAACTTACAAGACTTCTTGTGCAAGTTTTGAAAGTGTGTTTGTTTGAATGAATGTAACCCCTTGATTAAATATCAACTTCCATTTTCAACCCTTGATGAAAATCCATCATACATGCCTCCATCTTCTTTCCTTTTTGACCATTGATTAACTTTTCCAATCTTAGCCCTTCAATTTTTATTTGCTTTCCTATAAATAAAGCACTATTTGGAGACAAATGGATCCATCTTTTTCAGAGAAAACTTTTGTTGTTGAAATCACTCACACTCACACTCATTTTTAACCCACATTTATCATATTTTAGTTTCAATTAGTTGCATAATAGCTTAGCTTCCATTAATGGCTTCCATAATGCATCCATTCAACTAATTAGATAATTAGGGTTTGAATATTTTTAGTTTAAATCTCATTTAGATTAGCTTAGCAATTGCATACCTAAATCATTTTAACATAAATCATGTTAGATTATCTTTTGCATCATGTACTCATTTTAGCATAAATCATGTTTTCAATCACATCTCACAACTATTTCATCGATTCTCTTCAATAGAATTGATTGAAACAAGCTCATTGATCACAAGATTGGGAAAGGGTCGTCATTCCACATCAATGCGACACCACTCCCAAAATGGGATAAGTTTCAAATGGGTTAGAATAGACATGTTAAACATTTTCATAATTTAGAATGCTTTGTTTTAATGAATGTCTAGTATAACTTCAATTTGATTGACCCTATTTAGATTGAGTATTAGTGGCTTTGTTATGCTTCAATTCTTCAAGGATCAAGCGTAATCGGCCCATACTAATATCCTCGGTCACATTTTGGCACTAGAAGGAGGGAAAAACTTATCAAATTTAATCAATTTCTATCTCAAATTTCGTTCATTTTTATTTTTTTCAAGGATAGAGTGCTGCCCAAAACAATTTCAGCAACGCCTTTGCAGGGTGTCGCCATACAATGATCCTATTGTCATTTCAAACAACGATGTGTATTAAATAATTTGACACTGATTAAACAAAAAACAACGCTAATACTTTTAGAGGTATCAAAGATTTGCAAACAGTGATGCTCGACCAAATAGCAACGCTATCGTGCTCACTTTTTTCTTTGCAGGGTGACGCTATCATGTACAGTGACGCCCAACTCTGGTAAGAAATTTAGCGAGCATTTTTCAGTATGTGTTTTATTTATTTTTAT
The DNA here is from genome assembly GCA_007258455.2 of Sequoia sempervirens. Classification (NCBI taxonomy): domain Eukaryota; kingdom Viridiplantae; phylum Streptophyta; class Pinopsida; order Cupressales; family Cupressaceae; genus Sequoia; species Sequoia sempervirens. Next base: position 34,169 of record VDFB02321920.1, read on the forward strand.
TCGTCAGATTACTAACACACTTCTAATATTGTTTTGGTTGTTAGACTAACAGGGTTTTGCAGGATTGGATGACACGAAGTTAAAGTGAAGAAGCATTCTTGTCTAAATATTTTATGATTGTAACAAGTGCTTGACGCTTTGGGGAAATTATAACCCAATTTCTTATGCTTTTTATTTTATGCTCTAGGACCTCACTAAATTTCATTTGGATTTAAAACGAACGCTCAAATGGGACTAAAATTGAACCCTCATTTTATCATTGTCTTTTGGGTTTTAAAATTGAACAAGGCAACTTAACATTTCGTTTGGTGCATAAAATGAATTCATCTTAGCTTTAGTCAGTAAAATGAATGAGTTTTTGCTTTGATGTGACACACTTGTAGTGCATATCCAATCCCCTTGCACTTCTTGCAATCTTGGGTGAAGAGAAACACTCCAAGTGTACTTCATTGTTTGTGCGCACTTATAGTACATATCCAATCCCCTTGTGCTTCATTTAATCTTGGATGAAGAGAAATACTTAAGTACACTTTTATGATTTTTTTCACCCTTAATAGAGGACTTACTATGAGACACACCCTGCAACGAGAAACTCATACGCAAGTTCTTACAAGCATGTTTACCGACCTGGGCTATATTAAAGGTTTGGAAATCATGAGAAAGTAACTTCTATCTTGGACTGTATAACATACTACACCTAGTACCATGCCTTAGGTGGAATGGGAATGGTAGTAAGAGACTTAAGTGGAAAATTGAGTGTGTATACGGTTGGGTGTTCTCGATTTGTTACTAAGAACCAAATTATTTAGTTACCAAAAATCCTTAAATACTTGTTGGTGCAAGAATGGTCGTTTTGAAGCCGCCCCACATTTTTAATATTCATTGTTGAAATAGAAAAATCCTTAGGATCTTAGGATCTTCAAGATTTTGAGATTTGGTGGTCTCGAGAAGTGTGTGCCATGGAGGGGAGCCAGTGTCGCCAAATATGTAATTGTTCGCAATGTCTTAGATTTTGGAGAAATCTGAGTGGGGACTCAACAAGTATGGCTATTTCAAACCTAGGATTGTAAAATTATTGTGAGTCATTTAATATATTTCTTGGTTCCAAAACGTTGTAAACAAACATTCACTATCTTCCTAAAAATTTCAAACACTTTGGCTTAAATATGGATACCTTTTGAAATAGCCTTGATATTATTGCTTGTCCCAAGGGTTTCTATCCTTAGATATTTCTAAATATCTTGACTTATATCTCAATCCATATTTTCCAAAGACAATATAGGAAATTATGGCTTCAACCTCCTAATTCTCACAAAATGGACATTGTGAAAATTAAGATGTTTCTGACATAAACATTTAGTTTGAAAACTTAATCAAGACAAGTGTTTGTGGTAAAAGAAATTTACTTAAGCAAGATAAATTGACACAATTGAACCCCACATGGCTATTTGGAGACTAATTGCTCCCTTTTAACAATCTAATCTTGAAGGTGCTATCATTCAACCAAACTTTGAACTCATTAGCGAAGAACAAACCGATGTCATTAGTAGTTTGAGAAGCTTCACTTTTGAAACAAAATAAACACCTACCTAATGGAGAAATGCAACAAAAATCATAGAAAAAGAAGAGGAACAAGTTGATATTGAGGCTAGAAGGCCCATATTACCACCACCCACGTGGCAATAAATATCTTCCTTTCTTCCATAAACATAAACTTTTCTAAATAATCTCACATAAAGTTAGGATCCCCAATAGGTTGTCATTTCAAACTTAGGCATCTTAGTCCAAAAGCTTTCAATAAATACCTTATGGAACTTCACAAAACTAGAGCTAGGTTGGTATACAACTTCTACAAACATGCTTCAGGGAACAATCCAAACTTGTATTCCTTCTTTTATAGTCAGAACCCTGGTCTTTTTCAAAATTTTGAAATTCTTTAAGTCATTGGGTCTTTAGGGTTTGAAAACTTTAGAGGTCTAGCATGTTGCTCACTACCTTGGTCTTATCAAACAAAGGCGCACTTTAAGTCAACATTGGGTCAAACATTTCATTCACCCCTCCAAATTTCATCCTTCACTTCACCAAACTTTACAAAAAATTTGAATACACCAACACTTTTGGACTTAGACATCTATCAAACCAACCCCTAACTTAGTTACTTTGTATGTGAAATGAATCCTTTTCCATACATTTGGTTAAGTTAGTTATCATCTTTGAACTAGTTTATCTTGAAGGTCATGAGTCTACCCTAAATATTTCCAAGTTCATAAACATCCTTTATCAAACATCAAACATCAAACCCTTAAGTTAAAAGTGTTGTCCCAAAACATTTGCGAAGATCACTTTCCATATCATCCATCTTTTCACCCCCCGCCCATTATCATCATTGCTCCAAAAAGACTTAGAGAATCCCTTTTACCTAGATATGAGTCAACTAGAGAGTTCAAAAATTACAAATCTCAACATAACTCTCCCATAGGTGACTCAAAATTTATGGTAAAGACAAGATCACAACACAAGAGAATCATGGAGAAAACCAAAGTCACATTCACCTTAAGTGATATCAATCCTCAAGAATTTGATCCAAGAAGTCAAGGTATCCCGTCACAAAAACCCTCATCTCCATCAGGGTCGTGAAGATGTCACGAACAATCCATTTGGACTTACTAGGGAAGAAAACATGGAACATCAAGCCTTAGAAAATGTGGCTCCACTTTCCCCATCTTTCGTTGCACAATCATTGACACAAGGCTTGACTTCATCTATGATTCAACCAAATCCATCCCTTGTGCCAAGTCAACCCTTAACATCTAGTCTCGCAACTAGGCTAGGAACCAACCTTGGACTCACTTCATGTCTAGGAATAAACACAACTTTGGGTATTCACAAAACGACCATTCCATTAACCACCAACCTTCCCCAAAACACAAATTGGACACCAACATTTGGAAGCCACTTACATTCCATGACGCCAAAAAGACCTCGACATTTCAAGCACAACCATCTTCATCCATCAACCCAAATATCCCAAGTGTGCCCAATGTTACACAAAGTAATGTGAACCAAGTGCCTCAAATAGGACAACAAGGGGAGATAACACCCTCATGCAAGGGAAAACTTTAGCAAGTGGTTCCAACAACCCCATCAACACATCAAAACAAGTGGTTACCCAAGCTACTCAAGTCAATCCACCATCCACATCAAAACCATCTATCATTGACCCAAATCAAAGCAATACCTTGATTACGAACCCCATCAACCAAGGAAATACCTTGACCGCATCCCAAGCACAAAGAAATCCACAAAGCATCATTCAAGGGAACCCTTTCAATCAATTACAAGGTCTGAATGTTCCGTTACCATCGCAATACCCAATGGCACCAACATCACCTTTCCCCTTGGTCCCCCACATCATGCAAAATCAAATGGGACCTCAAACTTACATTCCTCCATCTCAATCCACCATCTTGCAAGGAATGTTAAACCAAGGGAACCCCCAACCTCTCATAAACAACCCACAACCCACACAAAACATAAACACCCAAAACCCATTGCAGATGTCTCAACAATCAAACGATCCTACATTGCAAGCACAAGCCTTAGGTTTATAGAAAGCACAATAGGCTTATCAACAAGCCATCTAATAATAGCAACAACAACAACAAGCAGCATTAGTAGCACAACAACAACAAGCAGCCTTAGTAGCACAAAAACAACCACCAACATCCTTAGTAGCACAACAACAACATCAAGAAGCCTTAGCAACACAACAACAAAAACAAAAACAAAAACAACAAGCAACCTTAGCAGTGCAACAACAACAAGAATCTCAACAAGTCGCCTTAGCAGCGTAACAACAATAGAAAGCTCAACAAGCTGCCTTAGTATCGCAACAACAACAACAAGCCCAACAAGCCACCTTAGCTACACAAAAACAAGCTCAACAACAACAAGCCCAACAACAAGCATTTCTTGCTCAACAATATTCCCAACAACAACAAATGCTCGCACAACAACAACAATAGGTTTTATACTATAACCCTCAACAAAACATCGTCAACCCAAACACATACGGAACATATACACCTCCACCACAACCACCTTCAAAATATCCTACACCATCATACACACCATACAACACCTCATCATATCAAAATCCCATGTACAACCCATCCTCCATCCCGCAATATGTAACATATGTTCCTCCACCAAACCCACAAGATGATATAGCATCGCAACTTAAGGTGTTATCACAAGAAATGCAGGATTTTCAAATGAGAAAGATGAAAAATCCCCATACACAACAAAACCTATGTCCTTATCCATTTGGTTGAAACATCGCAATGGTACCGTTCTCTCCTGGTTTTGAAGTACCTAAATTTGATAAATACAAAGGGATGGGAAATCCTGTAGACCACATCAAAGAATTCAATGTCATGTGTATGGAGGTTGCTTACAATGATTCTTATTTAATGTGCCTCTTCCCCCGAAGTCTAACAGGTCCTGTCATGGATTGGTTTACTCAACTGTCTCCGGGTATTAAAAATTTCCAAGAAATCACTGATAAATTCATTGATCACTTCTCCTTTAATCTTGACATGGACATAAGCCTAGAAGAGTTGTACACTCTTAGATAGAACAAGGAAGAATCTTTTTCCAATTTCTTGCAACAGTGGAGACAAAGAGCTCTAAGAGAAAGTGGCCAATTCTTGATGAACAACAAGTGGGCATTATCATAGAAAATCTAGACCCTAATCTGTCTTTCCACTTGAAGATGTAGTGCATCATATCTTATGATGAGCGTGTTCTTAGAGCCCTTAACATTGAGAGAGCTCTAATATCACAAGGAAATACACAAGCCTACAAAGACAACCGTTATAATGAAAAACCCCACTTTTGGGCCAAGAACAAGAATGTTACTAGTAATGGTGTTGGTGATGCAAAGGTGGTCTTAACTACTCCAAGACAAGAAAACACCCAAACAATGAATACACAACAACCATATACACCACTGCCAAACAATCAACCAACAATAAATGCTACAAATATTCAACGTGGACAACAAAGAACAAACAGTGCTCCAAAACGATAATTCACTTCCCTAGGGGAACCTATGGAAGATGTGTTGAAGAGGTTGATAGAGTCTAACCTTATCACACTCCCAAATTTCTCAAACTATCAAGAGCCACAAATCAAACCTTGTAGCTATAGAGACAATCATTTTTGTGAATTTCACTGATACAAAGGTCATAACACACAAAAAAAATTAGACTCAAACATCTAGTAGATCTTATTGAATGAGGAGACATTGATGTCCATCAAAAATTTGGGAATGAAAATAAAAAAATTTACACAAACCCTATGCCTGATCATACAAAAGCAAAAGATTCAGGGAAGGCATCAACCTCAAAAATGTAAACAATACTCGTGATACCACGGTGGGACATATTTATTTGTCACAACATGAGGAATCAAACACATATCAAGATAATATTTTAAAACAAAGTCCAAATCCATCAACATTGTTTAACACTATTTTATACCGTAATGACATCAAGTGGATATCATATTGTGATATCTCTCCCACATATGACTGAATGATTGGGAATGCTGAAGAAATTCTAAAAAAACAAGAAATATCCCTTACTGCACCCATACCTACTGACTGTTGTGAAGAGTCTTTTACCAATGATCTATCATCTACTTAAGGATCATGTCAAGAGGAGGCTCTTGAGGATAATGAAAGTTATTCTAGATCGAGTTAGGATCAAGAACCCCTATCCCTAGAGTTTCACCAAGAGCTAAGAGACATCTTCCAAACCATTTTAAACTCCAAGTATGTACCCGATATCACCCCTAAGATGTTTCTTTTTGATGGGCATATAGATGTTCTTCATCCAAAACAAGAGTCTCCCACTCTCAATATTCCCACACAAGAGAAAAAACAATTGAGATTCTTGATTCTTACAATAATTGTGCATCATCAACATCTTTTGAATCAGTATCAACAAATAACGATGTCACAGAATAAAAGCAAATAGTTCACGAGCAAGCAACAATTGAGATTTTTTATTCTTACAGGTATTATGCAACATCAACATCTTTTGAAGCAGTATCAATAGATAACAATGTCATAGAATTAGAGCAAACAGTTATATTCATGAACATTAGGAACCCATAGCAATATCATGTATTCATGACAAGTCATATTCAGTGGCTATGGGTTAGAGGATACATTATCAAGACAAATGATTAGGTATTAATAATACCTTCACAACATTGGGGGAAATCTTGTCTACAACAAACATCAACATATGGGGCACGAAGAATCCTTATGATGGAAATACTGTCAACACTACAACTAGTTGTATCATGAGTTGGCATTCACCCATCATCTCATACAAAAATTGGGACCAATGTAAAAAGAAGAATTCCTATCAAAGTAAGGTGAAGATCATCAAATAAAATGAAGTAGTAAAGAAAAAAGGATAAATTAAATACAAATGGATACCAAAGAAAAATAAAGAAAATCATCCCTCCAAAACTCCATTAGTTAAAGAAAATATGGGGCAAAATCAAAAGGGGAAAGGTATCCATCAAAAGTGTCCTCAAAAGAAAAAGCGGTCTTCTCAAACAAGGAATGAAGTATATCCATTGGTTGGTCCTAATTCCATGAAAAACTTCATTCCCACCCATCATTACTCATCTTCCCAAGTTTGGAGAGTCAAAGGTTCCAAACCATCAACCAATACATCTCATATTCCTTCATTAATGTCACTGTCCACTCCATTCACAATATCCAATTCTTGCATTGATCATGTGTTGGCAACTACTCTTCAACATAAGGATTCTGAAGGCACTCTATCGCGATGAGTGCATATAGACAAGGTTAATCCCAGTATCAATAAGGCAGAACAGATTTCTTCAACATTGCATTCAAGTGCTTGTATCTTAGAAAAGAAGCTTCTTCAAGCAAGATATCATTAGTATGTTATGACAACAACCTCTACATCAGTCCCCTTCAACATGAGGGTAACATTTCCATAAAATAATAAAAAATAAAACAAATAAAAAATGATAAAAATCCAAAAAGAAAAGAAAAAGGATTGAAAATAGTAAAGATACAAATCATCCTCTAGTGAAAACCACTACTGTGGCACTTTGGGCAAGTACTATAATGAAAACTTGGCAAACAAGCATCATGATTAGAATCGAGTGCCTATATGATCCTTCTCAGATAGAATCATCTCATCCTTGTCATGATAAAACTAGTGTTCCCTCTATCCTCCAATCCAACTTTATCCAAATATTATACTTTATCTTGATCTTGACAAAGATTCGATGTATACTTCAACTCTACTCATGACAAACTTTTGACAAGCTCTTTATCATTTTATCTTGTAAAGTCCCATAGCCCATATCAAGAATGATAAGACTCTATTAAAATCTTCGCATATACATTACCTATCTTTGTTATCCATTGCATTATGAAGCATTGCTAGACACCGGGGGCAGGTTCTTGCACTCTTGTTTTCAAATAACTATTGATCCATGTCTTTTATCTCACAACATGACATCAACATCATGATCTAGGTATTGTTTGCCTCAAAATATCTCATTGAAAATCCCAAAAATATCCATAAAATCTTATCAAAAATCCAAAAAACACTTGCAAAATCTAAAAATCTAAAAAAAATTGCAAAATCCTATACAGCTAAAATCCAAAAACATTCACAAAATTGTAAAGGTGAAATCCAGAACACATCAAAATCCCTAAAAAGGTCGAACATCAAAAATCCAAAAACATCGCCATGTCGAACTACGTCATCTTTGAGCTTGAGCGTAGGCAAGGCCATCATTGATGTCCCCTCGAGACACCCTAGGTCAGTCCTTTAGGAGTCTGTCATAATAAACTGACATTCCATCGACTATTCATATCTCATCTTCAATCTGTCGAGTCAATCAAACTACATGGTATCTACGTGTATAACATAGGCAAGGCTTATCTTTGATCAACCCCCATGGCCCCTTAGGTTCTTGGTCAAAATCTCAGAAAGTCCCTAAACATTTGTAAAATCTCTGAAAACCTCTAAACATTTAAATATCAAAAAATCCCTAAACATTTGAAAACTTAGAAAACACAAAAACATTTGAAAATTTAAAATCCAAAAACATTAGAAAACATTCAAAAAGACCTAAACAACCTCAAATATCCTTGGAAAACCCTAAACAACCTCAAAATAATTGAAAACCAAAAACATCCACATAAACTTTTGAAAAGACCAAAAACAACCTCAACATTTTCAAAATACCAAAAACATGGAAAATTTCTAAAAAATCCAAAATCGCCCATCCCATTTCGCTTTCACCTACAATAAACCTTCACCCACAATAAATTGATCGTCACCTTCAACCTTTGGAAAAATAAATAGAAAACAAGTATAGCAAGTTGTAAAGTGAGAACCTAAGTGTCAAAATCTAAAGTCTAGATCATAGGTAAATTTGTAAGTGAAGTTTATATCAACGGCTTATCATAAAGCTCATTATCATCCTACATCAAACAACCATATGATCAACATGTCCTAGGATGTATCCTTCCTGCGATGGACATCAGTATCAAAAACCACCTTAGCTATATTAAACTGGCAAGAGATATAGATAACACTGACTTTTTTTCTTTGATATTTTCTTATGATTTATCTTAATGACCCATTCCAAGGACCTCTCGATGATGTCTATCTAAAATGATTTAGAGAGAAAGGAATGGGGCATTGATCATTATCTTTCATTTTTTGTGCTTGCGGGTACTCTTGTAAAATAATCTTGGCCTATACTTGCTTAGTTGTGTAGGAAGTTGTTTGGAGTACATTGTTGACTATTGCATATGCTTTGGTCCAATATATTCTAAGCTTCTAACTTACATTCCAACGAGGTTTCCACATGTCAAGATGTGAACAAGAGCTATCCTATCTATTTGCAAAGTCAAAGTCCATTACACTAGATACAACGTCGTCCTGGTTATTAATACCTTGATGCATTGTGTTTGTGTTATATCAAAAATAAGGAATGACAGAAAATCCCAATCCCAAGATATGAGAAAATCATCATCATCATGCATTTCTCATCACCATCTCTAATTAAGTCTCAATGGATCATGGACTTTTTGGAATTTTTGAATTAATCTCAAAATCAATGGTCAATCCATTCATCTTATTATTCTTATTTTTCTATCTTTACTAACATTTCTATCCAAGTATCAAATCTATGTGTGATATATCAAAATATACATGAGGCTACCCATAGCTGATGATTGTCTATACATCATGAAATCTATCTACATCAACATTTGAGCTTTCCATGAACTATTTTTCATCCTCTTTACCAACAATCCCTCTTCTGTTGGTGCACAATGGGGCATCTATATCATCTTTAGCTCAACAATCTGAAAAGTTACAACTCTTTGATTCAAAAGCAACCTAAAATCTCAAGAATCTCAAGCATAAGTCTAGTTTTCACCTATCGTGAGTCTGATTGAAACACTTTATTCCCCGATTGATCTCACAAGGGGGAAACCAACCATCTTTCAATCATATCGATATCAAATCATCTAACAAACCTTGTTCTTATCCTTGCTAGGAAATCTTGATCAAATTATAAAATCAATCATCATTGGGATATATCTTTCCCTACCAATCCTCGTGTTATTCAACACAATCCTTGCATTGTTGTGAATCCTCAACAATGTTATCAATCAATCAATTAGATCAATCAACTTTAGCTTGGCTATCAACATCTCAAAGAGATCATCGATATTCATTTTTGCATTGTCATCAACATCAAAATCAACATCAATCTTTGAACCAATGCAACAAGTACATTGCTTCAAAGAGGGGCAACATGTAAACACTTAAAAATTTCTCGATGGATCACATAGGCTAACTAACATCATTTCATTCTAAAACCCACCCTCTTTTCACTTAATTGATTAAATTAGCCTAGCTATTTAATTAATTTCCTTATTTTCATCTATTAATCTAATTGACCTAATTAGGTTAATTCATCCCCGTTCATGCTAACATTTATTCCTATTAAATTGAATAAATCAAATTATTTAATTTAAATCCCTAAAGTCCTCTTATTTAATTAAATAGCCCTAAGTTATTTAATTAAATGTCATCACCTTCCCCTTTTCATTAAATCATTTTATTTAATGAATATTGTCTAAATCCCCTAATTTGCATAATTGAAACTTTATTTAATTATCAAATTACTAATAAATCTAATCCCCCCATTAGGCGGGTGCATGAAGATGGGTAGCCAATTTGTGGCCACTTTTTGAAAAAAAAATGAAAACTCATAACATGAGCGCATTATAACACGCTCGCATTATGACCTATTAAAAGAAAAAAGAAAAAGAAAACAAATTCATTTTCACTTCTCACTATTTTTTTTGTTGCCCATGGCCAAAACTCCAGTATTCTGCGCTCACATTCTAGGAGGAGCTATTTTCCAAAATTCTTCATCAACGATTGTTGTTTCATCACTAGGATACCGCCACGTCGACAAAGAGGTCTGAGAGGTAAGGATTGTTTGTTTTTTGTATTGAATTTGTTAGTTTTAGGTTGTATTTGATATTTATTTTTTGAATTTGTAGGAGATGCTAATCAACCTACAAACCCTCCTCAAAATCCTCAATAAGTGTTATGAAATAACTTGCACAATAGAAGAATATGATATGAAATATGCTGCAAATACTTGATAATAACTGAGAATAACAAGCCACTTCGAGGGGGAAAACCTCCAAATATCTCTAATGAGAACACACTTCACAACTTGATGATGAAATAAGACTCACAACCTCCTATATATACCTATTTATGCCAAGGATATCACCTAGGACGACTTAGACACACCTATATAAGACTTAGGCGACCTAAACAACTAAATAACAATATACTAATGATAATATGACTTAATAGAGAGTTAAGATAGCCACAAGCCGACTATTCATAACTCGATGTACAATAATATTAAGGGCGTAGCATGCCCCCCTTCTTCAAAGAAGCATTGTCCTCAATGCTAATCAAGTTTGGAAACTTTTGAATGAAATCCTCATCTTCCCATGTGGCATCTTCAACTGGTAAATTCTTCCATTGGATGAGATACTCAGTGAGAGTTCTATTCCTCAACTTCTTTGTGCATGTTTGACGAATGCACTATAGTTCCAAAATGATTCTTCCTTCTTCATCCAGCTCGGGAAGTGTTGTTTGAGTGGGAATATTATGCCCAATTACTTCTTCAAACAGGAAACATGAAAAACTAGATGTATCTTTGTTGTTGGTGGAAACTCAAGCTTGTAGGCAACACTACCGATCTTCTACATGATTTGGTATGGACCATAATACTTGGAGACAACTTATTATTCTTTCTTTGCAGCTTAGTAGATTTGCTTATAAAATCACAAGAAGATCCAATCCCCAACTTCAAAACTTCTTTCACTATGATGTTGGTCTACCTGTTGTTTCATTCAATTTTGTGCCATGGCTAAATTCTCCTTGAGTCCTGAAAGCACCTATTGTTGATGAAGCAAGTGGTCTTCTACTGCCTGAACTCTTGGGGACACCTTAATTGATGATGTGATGGAAGGAGGATGATATCCATAAAGTGCCAAAAATGGAGACATTTTTATGAGCTATGAAAAGAAGTGTTATACCACCATTCCACAAGTGGTAGCCAATCTACCCACTGGGACTGTTTCTCTGAAGTGAAAAAACGTAGATATCCTTCCAAACACTGTTTGCCCATCTGACTGAGGGTGGTATGAAGAGCTAAGAGCCAATTGAGTACCCAAACATGAGAATAAATCTTTCCAAAGTGACTAGTGAAGATAGGATCACCATCACTAACAATAACTTTAGGTGTACCATGTAGCTTTGGATATTCTCCAAAAAGCTAGCCACTGCACTTGCTGTAAAAGGATGTGCTAATGCAATGAAATGTGCATATTTAGTGAGTCGATCAACTACCACCATGATGACATTATGACCTTTAGATTTGGGAAGCCCTGTGATGAAGTCCATGGATACCTCTTCCCAACACTGGCTAGGAATAGATAAAGGTTGCAAGAGACCTGGTGTCTTAATTGCTCCCTTTATGCCTTTGACACACCAAACATTCACCCAAATTTTTGAACATCACCATTTAGCCTCCCAAAAGAAATCTTGAATGACCATCCACTAGAGACTCATGCAACTCTGTGAGAATCTTGATTTTAAGGTTGGAATTCTTGCAGAGATACAAACACTCTTTATACCAAAGAGTATCTCCCTTCCAACAAAACTTATCTAAACTACTAGGATCACTTTTTAATTGCTCGATGAGATTACTTGTCACAACATCATTTTGCCACTCTGCTTTGGCTTCCTCCACCCAATTTGCTTGTAATATTGAAAGGGCACACAATAGACTTCATCTTTCTCATCCTTCCTTGAAAGTGCATCTCACATAATATTTTCCCTTTCTTATACACAACCTCAAAGTCATATCCTAACATCTTAGTAACCCATTTTTGTTGCTCTTCAGAAGATAGTCGTTGTTCCAAAAAATATTTTAGGCTATCATGATATGTCTTAACCTTGAAATGTCTACCCAATAGATAAGGCCTCCATTGTTTAACTGCATGGAGGATTGCTAGCATTTCCTTCTCATAAATAGGTTTTAGTTGATTCTTACCTTTTAATTGACGACTCTAAAAGCAATTGGTCGACCTTCTTGCATGAGCACTGCCCTATCCCATTTCCAAGCATCACATTCCACAATAAATTCCTTGGTGAATTAGAGTAAGCACCGGAGTTGTACACATAGCCTCCTTCAATCTCTCAATATATTGCAGACTTGCTCCAATGAAAAGAATCCTTCTTCAATAGAGGGTGAGAGGTGCTACTATACTACCATAATTCTTCACAAATCTTCTATAGTACCCTGTCAATCCCAAGAATCCTCTCAGTTTCTTAATGGTTTTTGGAATAGGCCATTCCATGATAGCCTTAATTTTGTTAGGGTCCACCTTTACTCCTTCATGTGAAACTATGTGTCCCAAATACTCCACCTCTGTAAGACCAAAAGCACACTTGGATGGCTTAGCATAGAGTTTATGATCTTTAAGTATTTGTAATGCTTGCTCCACATGTTGCAAATGTTCTTCCGAAGTCTTGCTATAAATTAATATATCATCAAAGAATACTAACACAAACTTTCTCAAGAACTTCTTAAAAATGGAATTCATTAAACTTTGGAATGTAGATGGTGCATTGGTAAGACCAAATGGAATCACCAAAAATTCATAATGACCCTCATGAGTCCAAATGCTGTCTTACAAATATCTTCCTCCTTAATCCGAATTTGGTGATAACTAGATCTAAGATCTAACTTGGTAAAAAACATAGCTCCATTTAGTTCATCTAGCAAATCATCAATGAATGGAATTGGAAACTTATCTTTAATGGTGTACATGTTGAGCACTCTATAATCTGGACACATGCGCCAAGTATCATCCTTCTTACGTACCATCACCACAGGCGAGGAGTAAGCACTTTGGCTATGCCTATGATTCCTCCTCTAGCATCTCTTCAACAATCTTTTCTATCACTCTTTTGTATGTGTGGATACCTATAAGGCCTGATGTTCGGTGGTTGGCTCCCTGAAACTAACTGTATGGCATGATCATGATCCCTCTTAGGAGGAATTCCTTTAGGCATATCTCCAAGAACAACTGAGTGACGATCAATTATAGCTTGCAAATCTGAATGAGTAGGAGTATTAGATTGAGAGACTTCTAATGAACATAGTTGGGCCACAAATCCATCCACTCCTTTCTTAAGCAACTTTTGCATTTGATGAGAGCTTACCATTTGTGGAGATTTTTCCTTCAACCCCCTTAGCTCTACTAGCCTTCCTTCTGATTGAAATCTCATGAATAGTTCTTGGAAGTTCATCTCAATTGTTCCTAATTTAGTAAGCCATTGTACTCCCAAAACAATATATGTTGCACCCATGGATATCACATACATTGGGGTATCAAGTTGATAATCTCCCATGGATAATTTAATGCTATGACACTTCCCTAACAACTAACTGTACCACCATCTACAATCAAAACTTGAAACTCTGGAGCTGGATATATGAAACAATTTAGACGAGTAGCTAACTTTTTGTTGATGAAATTATGAGTACTACCTGAGTCAATCAACACTGTTACCTTCTCTTCTTTAGGAACCCCACCACCTTGAGAGTTTGTGGAGCACTGAAACCTGAGAGTGCATGACAAGAAATGATTGGTTGAGAATCATGTGATTCCTCATTTGACTCCCTTTCATCCTCTAGTATGGGTTCCTCCTCTTCTTCCTCACTGGGACCTTCAATATAAAACAATTTCTTTTCACTACATTTATGTCCTCACTGATTTGCTATCACAATTGAAACACAACCCTTTTCTCTTTTCTCCTCAATTTGTTGTGGAGTCAACTTAGTAGTTGTGTTGAATATCCTTTCTCTCTTGTCACATTAGCCCCTTGCTTCTTAGGAATCAAATACTTCTCCTCTACCTGCGTGCTAAGATAAAAGACTCATTTATGGAACTAGGGCTAAACATGCGCACCTCATGTTGAATGTGATCCTTGAGACCACCCAAGAATAAGTCATTCAAGTTTTCCTGAATTGTATCCACCCTTAAGGATAGATTTTGGAATTGCTGAATATAATCCTTAACTGATCCTGTTTGTTGAAGTTTAGCTAGCTGGCTGAAGAAGTTGTCTGTGACGCTATTGCTATATTATGCTTGGAGTTCCTCTATAAAAATTGACCATGAGACGGTGAGCCCCTTTTTACTTCGATGAGTGCAAAGCCAACGATACCAAATGAATTGATCTGGTTCTAGATATAAGGAAGCCATCATGACATTTTGTCCATTTGGGATTTGATGTACTTCAAAAAAATTATCCATTTGGTTTATCCATGTTAGAGGATCCTTACCATCGAACTTGCACATATCCACCTTTGGAAATAAATTCCTAGATCCCATAGGAGTACTAAAGCTTGTGTCAGTAGTAGCTAACCTAGAATTTTCACCTTGGCCGCTTGAGAACTCTTGATTCAGCCATGTAGGTGCTTAACATGTTTCGTATGTCCGATATATCTCCTCTTAGGTCACACATATCCATCTTAATTGAGGAAATTCTTCCTTAACCTTATTTATTTCCTCATTATGAGTAATATCCTCGATTGTTTCACCATCCTTATCAGGAGTCTTCCCCAGAGTGACATTCTTTTTACCCCTTGTTCCAGGCCCCGACATGATGGAAACCACTAATGTTGAAATAAATCACACAAATGAAACTTAAATTCTCTCAAATTTTTACCGTAATATCCTTTATTATGTCTTCAAAAACCCAATAAAAATCAAACTCCAATTCAACAAGATGTGCAAGATATGTAGATTCCAAAAAAATAGGGTAGAAACCCTAATTCTACAATAACTCGCCTAATTCTACTCCAATTCCTCTGAAATCTAGACTGTAGCTTCTTCAATATGTTCTTCAAAAACCCTTTAAAAATCAGAAAAAAAATCACCAAAATATGAAAGATATGCTCTTCCCAAAATCGCCTCTAAAATTGAGAAAAACCTTGCCTCTATGGTGCCAAGATCATGCTCTAATACCACTTGTTATGAAATAACTTGCACAATAGAAGAATATGATATGAAATATGCTGCAAATACTTGATAATAACTAAGAATAACAAGCCACTTCGAGGGGGTGAACCTCCAAATATCTCTAATGAGAACACACTTCACAACTTGATGATGAAATAAGACTCACAACCTCCTATATATACCTATTTATGCCAAGGATATCACCTAGGCCGACTTAGACACACCTATATAAGACTTAGGCCAACCTAAACAACTAAATAAAAATATACTAATGATAATATGACTTAATAGAGAGTTAAGATAGCCACAAGCCGACTATTCATAACTCGATGTACAATAATATTAAGGGCGTAGCAATAAGCACAAGAACAACAAGAAGAACAAAATCCTCAACAATAAAATCCTCAAGTTAATCAACCACAACAACAAGCTCCTCCACCAATCCCTCAACACCCTCCTAGCACTCAACAAAATTTAATGAGTGAAATTGAGAACAATAAAAAAAATTGAGGATTTAATCAAGAGGTTGAGCGATCCAAACAGTTCAACCACAAAAAGAATGACCCTGGAAACTTCAATGAAAGAAATGTTAAAAAATGTAGATTCAATTAGCAAAAAATTAACTAGATGACAAGATAGGAGGCAGGTGGATAGGGCTTATTACGCAGATAAATTCTCATATAAAGATGTAAAATATTTAAAAATTACAAAAGGTGATTTGTGCTCATTATTCACTGATCCACACACAAATGAAAATCTTACCCTTAATGCGAAGAGGTTTCCTATTCATTGGTGCCACCACCAATAGATTATGAACTTTTTTTATGATAGGTGGTACATGGTTTTTGATTAACCACCGTGCAACAATTATGAAGTCTCATAGTATTTCCTTAGGAAACTATACTGTGAGTTCATCTTGAAAAAAATTCCAAATTATTTTGATATGAGGGACTTCTAGGGGAGAGGTGGGGGGTTGGCTCAAGATAGACCCAGTGCACAACAGGATCCTACACGGAAAGGGAGATGAACTCTCGCTAGACCGCCTCATGAGCATGTTGTTATCCCTTCCATTGCGAAGAGAGTGTCGACGTAGAGACTTTTTAGGCCATCAACTCTTTGACCCAGAGTGTCATCCAACATGCTAGCCCTATTCTACAATGCCATCCAGGCTTTGAGTGGTGGCCTTCAAACTCATTTGTGTCAATCTTGCGGGGTGACTTGTTCATATGACCCCATCGACACTCAAGAGACTGCTATGCAGGATCCGTCTGTAGCTATGGAGATGGAGAGGGCAACTGAAATTTGCATGAGGCATATGTCATTGATACTCAAGTAAAATTTAACATGTTAATTGAATTGAATTTATTAAATTTTTATTTTGAAATGCAAGATTAACTAATTTAGTTTTATGATTTTAATAAAATTGTAGGGTCACAGTGTTGATATTGGATACACCGGCCCTACACCTGCTTATTTCTCCACAACACATACCATTGAGGTATGTAACTAGTAAATAATTATAAATTTATTACATGTTAATAGCATTGTTTGATGAATGGTATTTTAATATGTGATTTTCGATGTTGAATAGGCTAATATTGGAGGTTTCATGGGAACACCTCCTAGTGCTAGTGAATTTAGTTAAACCTACATGCAGGTAATAGAATAAAGAGTTTAACTAATGAATTGTACTTAATAGATTTGTGTAGTTTATATTCATATAGTTGATTATGTTGCATTAAACATCTTTCAAACTCAAAGCATTACTTCACATTCCATAACTAATTACTAGATGTTGATAGATGACAAAATTTCAACTACAATAGAGTTGTTTAGAAAGTCAACATAAGTAGTGATGCAATTACTTCACATAGAATAAGTAATAAGTAGGAGCAGCTTCCAATTGCATTTGCTTGTCATGGCATTCCATGAGACCACTTTTTATTGAGGCATCTTTTCAAAAAATTCACTGCCTCATCTATGCTATGGATTCTTGGAAGGAATATATGAAAGAATAATAGTAAGCAATAGCATAGACAAGGCAATGAGTTGTTTGAAAAAATGCCTCAAAGAAATGTGGTCTCATGGTGATGTCCATCACCATGAGACCCAATTTCTTTGAGGAACTTTTTCAAACAAATCACTACCTTTTCTATGCTACCACATTTTCCATTCATGACTACCAAAGAATTTTATCAAACAATTCATTTCCTCATTGCTACAGTTAAAAGATTAAAAAAGGTGCTTTCCAACAAGCTATGGATGCTTGGAAAAAATCTATCAAAGCATAATAGTAAGCAATAGCATAGAAAAGGTAGTAGTTTGAAAAAATGTCTTGAAGAAATGTCATCTCATGGTGATGGAATGCCATTCCATCACCATGAGACCACATTTCTTCGAGGAATTTCTTCAAATAGCTCACCACCTTTTCTATGATACCACATTTTCCATACATGTGTACCAAATCATTTTATCAAACTACTCACTTCCTTGCTGCTATGGTTGAAATGATAAAATAGGTGCTTTCCAACAAACTATGGATGCTTGGAAAAATTTATATCAAAGCATAATAGTAAGCAATAATACCATAGAGAAGGCAATGAACTGTCTAAAAAATGCCTGAAAGAAATGCAGTCTTATGGTGATGGAATTTCATGATGTGCATTTGTTTGTAATGGAATTCCATCACCACGAGACCCCATTTCTTTGAGGAATTTTTTCAAAAATTTCATTGCATTATCTATGCCACCACAATTATCGTACATGTCTATGAAAGCATTTTATCAAATGGTTCATCGACTTGTTGTTATGGGTAAAAGCCTAAAAACACATGCTTTCGAACAAGATATGAATAGGGAAAATAGTAAGCATGATAGCCAGAAATATATAGTTTAATAAGTACTCAAAATTTTGTTCATTACCTAATACATTATAAGTCATGACGTGGATCGCTATTGTAGTTTTCATGATTGAATAATTTTTTTTTTAATTTTTAGATGTTGCAAGAGGAAACACCTTCGAATGTGATGAGGGCAATGGAGATCAGTGTTCCATCTACTATAGAATCCTTGATGACTCTGATAGGGGAGGTATGAGGCAAATTACTAAATTTCAATTTACATTCATTTTTATAGATGTTAGTGAAAAATCAAACCATTATTGATTGGTAGTTTAATTTCTATTGGGATGATTTATACAAGGATTTAGCCCACCCCAACATGAGCATTTGAATATTTCCCTCATGGAGAGTGATCATCAGAGGGCAGTAAGTGATTATTTTGTTAAATATATCATTTTTAATAATGTAATTTCTATATATTAATGTATTTACTTCTTATTGTAACAAATAAGACTTGACCAAGAACTAAACCCTAGGAGGAGCACCAAGAGCACTCCTCGACTGCAGGATAAATGAGTGATAGACGTATCACCATCCGATTGACAAGAAAAGGGAAAGATTTTATTTTGAGAACATGGAGAGCAATGACTTTTGATTCCAGAGTCCTTTGTTGTATGCCTATATGACATTTTTGTACATATTTTGTATTGGATATATTTGACATTGTATGCCTATATGGCATTCTCATAAGCCTATATGGCTATTTTGTACCTATATTTTATACTTATATCGACATATATTGATGCATGCCTACATGGCTATTTGGTTAATACAAATATATTTTATCGATGGTGTCCATATTTGCATTATAAATCCATAGTTCAATAGATATGAGTTACGTGTATTCAAGTGTACACTTTACAACTTACGTGTATACTTTGTGACATATATATTCCAATTTATACTTTGTGACTTACATGTTTTCATGTGTATACCTTGTATTCATGTATATACTTTGTATTAATTTGTGTATACTATGTATTCATGTGTATACTTCAAAGGCTTACACATTTTTGAGTACGTGTGCTTCCCTTATTCACATGTTCATGCTTGAATTATTCACGTGTATACTTATTAATTGGTTAGCCCTAGCATTGATCATTGTTTTCCTTCATGGTTTATTTTGAATATTAATTGATTGATACTAAAAAACTTTATCTAAAAGAAAAAAAACACGTTTTCAATTGGTATTCCATGAAACGATTCATAAAAAGATTCCAATATATTTAATCATTTGATTGGAACAACTCAATTAAGCAAAGGATACATAATCTTCACAACACTTGCAAAACATAATATTCATAGTAGATGAAGTAGTTAACTTCTTGACACATTATCATACAAAAATTTATCTTGAATAGTCTTTAAACATTTTCACAGCATAGTCCTCATAGTGTAGAATGAATTGTTATGTTCTTGATCCATCACCATATAAACACGTTGAAAGATTTATATGTCAAATTTTTGCAATATCATTTCTTGTATAGGAAATGGACTCAGGAAAAAGCAAGTTATAATTTATAATACAAATAGGAAATAGACTCAATGGTGGAAACTTTATTTATCACACCAAATAATAAATGTATGTGAGAGCATCACTTGTTTTTCTTAGACTCCAATTTTCAAGCATAGCAAATCATTTCAAATGAAAATGACAAAATCTTCACAACCAAAGTTGTTAATTGAGGAAAAATAAAATGTTTTGAAGTTCCACCATTGTACGCATTTATAATTGGTTGTATATTGTTGTAAGGGCAAGGAGGATAATTGAAAAATGTCTTGCACTTGTTAAACTTGAGAATGATTGATGCAATCACAGGGAGGCCTTCAATCCAATTTCACCATACAAAGAACTTCCAACCACTTTTCTTCCCCCAAATCACTATCTTGGCTTGTTTTTAGTTTTTCACCTAGTCTCTCTAGTAGGTCAGCAGACCTACTTTCTTGATATAACTTTCAAATTTTCCAAACAATCTCTCCAACCCTCATTCTTTTTAGACACCCTTTAACACATACTTTCACATGCCTCAAAATCCCATGAGACTCTTTTAAAAAAAAACCCTCAACCTAGTGCTTCAATGCTATCTTAGACCCCAAATAGGTCTATTTAACAAAGCAACACCCTCTCAATCACTCTTCCAATTTCAAAACACCATTGGGTAGCATTTACCAGTCTATAAATCCACAAAATCCACAATTTTTAGGGTGTGATTGGCCCTCTAACCCCACTATCCTCTAAACCCTCACTTTTCTCAAATTTCACTAGGGTTTATTGAAAACCAATATCCAAACCTCATACAACCTCAAAACCTATTCCAACACTCTTAATTCTACCTAAACAAACTTAATTGATCACCAAATTATGCTTCCCCCTTACTTTACCCACTTTTACTCCCTCAAACCTCTCTTTTTCATTCAAAACCCCTATTTTCCCAACTAGGGAATCATGCCATAACATACTTTTGACCTCCCATGTCCTTGAATACCTTTTGAACACATAAAAATCCACAACCTCACCCTATTTCCAACCTATTCTAACTTATTGTCAAGTAATTTCTTCCTTTCACCTCTTCTAGCTTTGCTTTTAAGGCCTAAATTCTGAATTTTCAACAGGGGCAGTGTTAGTAATATTTTCCAATTGCTTTACCAATGATATTTTATTATTCCTACTCCCTATAATACTTACATCAGGCCCATTCCACTGAGACATAGCCTAAACAATAGGTGGAATGGCCTATTTCAACATATTACACTCAAATCCTTGTATGAGCAAGTTCAAACAAGTTTCAAAAATCTACTTCTAAGTTGCTTGGAACTTAATAGAATTCCACAAGAATGGATTAAAATCAAAGTTAAAACCATTCTACAATAGATTCAGATCATCTTAGAGAAAAATTCTACTGTATAGACCAGTACACAGGCTAGAAATGAAGAAAACACACAGAAATTAACAAAGAAACAAAGATATTTCATTGATATTCTCCTTCAAAATCTTCAACAACCACTAACTTTAAGTTTCAAACACATATAAACCTCAACCAAATCCTTAAAATTCCTAAAACTACCTTTCAACTGCCCATGACCATTGGGCTTCCACATGAGAGCAATTTTTACATTTTTGCTTGACAAAATTTTTAACAATTTTGCAATTTTTACATAATTGGCTCAAATGACCCCACACTAACTCAAAACTAAAAGAAACATTACAAAATGGCCTAGCATGGCCTTATTTGAAATTATCATGAATAAAACCACTGAACTAACCTACTTCATCAAATGGAGGAACAAGGTTCTCTACACCAATGATCATACGCTTTTTGTGTGGAAAACTCAAACTTCTCAAGCGTCATGTGTATGTTTCTCTTTTTGATTATTTTGCATGCCATCATAAGGGATCAGGTCAGTTGAACGTAGCTCAGAGAAATTATGTGTGTTTTGGTGTGAAAGAGGACCATGCCTAGAGTAAATGTACCTATCAGGATGAGTTAGAGCAGTTTGTTTGGTCACATAAATTGCAAAATGAAAATTGCACAACATTGCAACTTTACACTACTTGCATTTGACACTTTTTCCATCAAGTGAAAACTAGACACCACAAAAAAAATGACTTTGAGATAACAAAGAATAAGAGAGTTTATTGTAGAGGGACCCAACACAATCTCATAGACTCAAATGGAGAGTTCATAAGCATCATGGTTTTTGAGTAATAGCCCGTCAAAGATTGCTTCCCTTTTGCACTTTGGACCCTTAAGGGATTGAGTCGGCTGGACATAGGTCAAAGTGATTCCGCGTGTTTGGGTATGAAAGAAGACCATTCATAGCATAAACATTCCCATCTAGATGTCTTCGAACAGTTCGTTTGGTCACACAAGTTACAAAACGAAAGTTACACCACTTTGCAACTTTCAACTACTTGCATTTGACAACTTTTTCCCCAAGTAAAAATTTGTCGCCATAGGAAAATGCCTCTGAGATAGCGAAAACCAAGAGAGGTTATTATAGAGGGGCCCAACAAGACCCTATAGAATCAGATGATAAGTTTCTAAGAGTCACAGTATCCAAGTAACAACATGCTAAAATTTGAAGCCATTTTACACTTTGAACTCTTAAGGGATCAATCTAGTTGAACGTAGCTCAAAGTGATTCTGTTCATTTGGGTGCAACCTAGCATAAAAATATCTATTCGGACGTGTTGGAACAATCTGTTTGGTCATACGAGTTCCAAATGAAAATTGCACCACTTTGCAACTTTCAACTAATTGCATTTGACAACTTTTTCCCTAAGTGAAAATTCGCCACCATAGGAAAATGCCTCTGAGATAGCGAAACCAAGAGAGGTTATTGTAGAGGGGTTCAACACAATCCTATAAGATCACACAAGAAGTTTCTAAGCATCACAATAACTGAGTAACATCATGTTGGAGTTTGCAACCATTTTGCACTTTAGACTTTTAAGGGATCGATAAGGTTGAACGTAGCTTAGAGAGATTCTAAGTGTTTGGGTGAAAAAGAGGACCATGCCTAGCATAAACATACCCAGTTGGAAGCAATGGAATAGTCTGTTTGGTCACACAAGTTGCAGAATGAAAGTTGCACCACTTTGCAACTTTCAAATACTTGCTTGCATTTGACAACTTTTTCTCCAAGTGAAAATTCGCCACCACAGAAAATACCTCCGAGATAGCAAAAACTGAGAGAGGTTATTGTAGAAGGTCCCAATACAATCTCATAGGATCAAATGAGAAGTTTCTAAGCATCATGATATCTGAGTAACAACATGATGAATTTTGCAGTCATTTTGCACTTTGGACTCTTAAGGGATCAATCTAATTGAACGTAGCTTAGAGTGATTCCGCGTGTTTGGGTACAACCATACCTAGTGTAAAAATACCCATTTGAATGTGTTGGAATAATTTGTTTGGTCACACGAGTTGCAAAACAAAAGTTGCACCACTTTGCAACTTTCAACTACTTGCATTTGACAACTTTCTCCCCAAGTGAAAATTTGCCACAACGGGAAAATGCCTCTGAGATAGCAAAAATCGAGAGACGTTACTATAGAGGGGCCCAACATGATCCCATAGGATCAGATGAGAAGTTTCTAAGCATCACAATATCCGAGTAACAACATGATGAAGTTTGCAGCCATTTTGCACTTCAGACTCTTAAGGGATCGATCTGGTTGAACGTAGCTCAGAGTGATTCTATGTGTTTGGGTGAGAAAGAGGACTATGCCTAGCCTAAAAATACCTATTTTAACATGTTGGAACAATTTGTTTGGTCACACAAGTTCCAGAATGAAAGTTGCACCACTTTGCAACTTTCAACTACTTGCATTTGACAACTTTTTCTCCAAGTAAAAATTCGCCACCACCGGAAAATGCCTCCGAGCTAGAGAAAAATGAGAGAGATTATAGTAGAGGGGTCCAACGTGATCCTATAAGATTAGACAAGAAGTTTCTTAGTGTCATGGTATCTGAGTAACATCATGCTAGAGTTTGTAGTCATTTTCCACTTTGGGCTCTTAAGGGATCAATCCAGTTGAACATAGCTCAGAGCGATTTCATTTGTTTGGGTGCAAAAAATGACCATGCCTAGCATAAAAATACCTATTCAAAAACATTGGAATAGTCTGTTTGGTCACACGAGTTGTAGAACAAAAGTTGCACCACTTTGCAACTTTCAACTACTTGCGTTTGACAACTTTTTCTCCAAGTGAAAATTTGCCACCATAGGAAAATACCTCTAAGATAGAGAAAACTGAGAGAGATTATTGTAGAGGTGCCCAACACAATCCCATAGAATTAAACGAGAAGTTTCTAAACATCACGGTATCCAAGTAACATGCTGAATTTTACGGCCATTTTGCACTTTAGACTCTTAAGAGATCAATCTAGTTGAATGTAGCTCAGAGCGATTCCACGTGTTTGGGTGTGAAAGAAAACCATGCCTAGCATAAACATACCTATTCATATGCATTGGAATAGTCTATTTGGTCATACGAGTTGCAAAACAAAAGTTGCACCACTTTGCAACTTTCAACTACTTGCATTTGACAACTTTTTTCCCAAGTGAAAATTTTCCACCATGGGAAAATGCTTCCGAGATAGCGAAAATAGAGAGAGATTATTATAGAAGGGCCCAATGTGATCCCATAGGATCAGACGAGAAGTTTCTAAGCGTCATGACATCCGAGTAACAACATGTTTAAATTTGTAGATATTTTGCACTTTGGACTGTTAAAGGATCGATTTGGTTGAACGTAGCTTGGAGCGATTCCACATGTTTGGGTGTGAAAGAGGACCATGCCTAGTGTAAACATACCTATTCAGACATATTGGAACAGTCTGTTTGGTCACACGAGTTACAAAACAAAAGTTGCACTACTTTGCAACTTTCAACTACTTGCATTTGACAACTTTTTCCCCATGTGAAAATTCGCCACCATGGAAAAATGTATCTTACATAGCGAAAACCGAGAAAGGTTATTATATAGGGTCCCAACATGATCCCATAGGATTGGATGAGAATTTTCTAAGCATCACGGTATCTAAGTAACAACATTATGAAGTTTGAAGCCATTTTCCACTTTGGACTCTTAAGGGATCGATTTGGTTAAACGTAGCTTAGCGATTCCGCGAGTTTGGGTGTGGAAGAGGAACATTCCTAGCGTAAAAATACCTATTCGAATGCATTGGAATAGTCCATTTGGTCACACAAGTAGAACAAAAGTTGCACCACTTTGCAACTTTCAACTACTTGCATTTGACAACTTTTTCCCAAGTGAAAATTCACCACCATGGGAAAATGCCTCTGAGATAGCGAAAACTAAGAGAGGTTATTGTAGAGGGGACCACACAATCCCATAGGACCATACGAGAAGTTTCTAAGCATCACAGTTTCCAAGTAACAACATGCTAAAGTTTGCAAACATTTTGCACTTTAGACTCTTAAGGAATTGATCCAGTTGAACGTAGCTCGGAGCGATTGCGTGTTTTGGTGCAAAAGAGGACCATTCATAACATAAAAATACCTATTCAAAAACATTGGAACAATCCATTTGGTCACACGAGTTGTAGAATGAAAGTTGCACCACTTTGCAACTTTCAACTACTTACATTTAACAACTTTTTCCCCAAGTGAAAATTCGCTACCACAGGAAAATGCCTCCGAGATAGTGAAAACTAAGAGAGGTTATTTTAGAGGGGCCCAACACGATACCATAAGATTAGAGGAGAAGTTTCTAAGTTTCACGGTATCTAAGTAATAACATGTTAAAGTTTGCAGCCATTTTGCACTTTGGACTCTTAAGGGATCAATCCAATTGAATGTAGCTTAGAGTGATTCCGCATGTTTGGGTGTGAAAGAGGACCATGCCTAATGTAAATGTACCTATTCGAATGCATTGAAATAGTCTGTTTGGTCACACGAGTTGCAAAACAAAAGTTGCACCACTTTGCAACTTTGCACTACTTGTATTTGACACTTTTTTCATCAAGTAAAAACTAGACACCACGGGAAAACCACTATAAAATAAAAAAAAATGAAAGAGGTTATTATAGAGGGCCACAACATGATCTCATAGGTTTAGACAAATATTCCATAAGTGCCACGGTTTTCGAGTAATACCCCATCAAAGATTGTTACCCCTTTGCACTTTGGACCCTTAAGAGATTGAGCCGATTGAACGTAGCTCAGAGCGATTTCACATTTTTTGGTGCAAAAGAAGACCATTATTAGCATTAAATTAACCATGCCTAGTGTTAATGTACCATGTACTTAGAAGAAGATCAATTAAATTCATTTTTCCCTCACAATTTTCTATATTTTACCAGAAATTTGTTGTTTCCTTGAAATGTATGGTTCCATACAGGATAATTGTGCTCTCTTTTGGATGGAATTCAGTGGCTAGCAGACTTAACTCCATTTTAGTTTTGGTTTGGTTGGATTTCAATTGATTTTTTGTATTTTAGAAGCCAATTATTGAGGGTCAGTTTGTATACCCTATTTTAAGGGTTTTGAGTGCATTAAAATGTCATATTAAGCCTTCCACCCACTATATGCTTCTGTAACTTAGTGGAAAGGCTTAGTTAGGGTTATAAAACATGTGTACAATTTTTTTGTGCAAGGGAGGTGAATAGAGGGTTTTTAGGCGATTCCCTAGATGTCAAATGG
This sequence comes from Sequoia sempervirens, assembly GCA_007258455.2. Classification (NCBI taxonomy): domain Eukaryota; kingdom Viridiplantae; phylum Streptophyta; class Pinopsida; order Cupressales; family Cupressaceae; genus Sequoia; species Sequoia sempervirens. Next base: position 60,952 of record VDFB02321920.1, read on the forward strand.
TGCATTTTTTAGTGGAAAATGGTGGTTTAGTGCTAGGGTTTAAAGAAATATTTGGGGGCAGCAATATCTCTTGAAATTTTAAGCCTGTGCAGACCTTTGTGAAGGTGTTTCAGGCTTTGGTTGGCTGTGGGAAGGTTTGGAGTATGGGTTTTCAATAAACCCTTGCCTAACTTGTGAAAGAAGAGGGTTTCGGGGTGTGTTATGTTAGAGGGCTTATCATGCCCTAAAAGTGGAGGAATTGGTGGTTTGAAAAACTGGTTAATGCTGCCCAATGGTGGTTTGCAAGTGATAGGAAGAATAAATGGGGTTGCTTTGTTAATTTGGCCTAATTGGCCTTGTGGACAACGTAGTTTGCTTTTTTTTGAAAGCTGATCCAAAAGAGTCTTATGAGAGTTTGATGCATGTTGAAGAAGGCTTAAATGGGTGCCTAAAATGGTGGTTTGTTGCAAAGGTTGTTAAGGAATTTTGAGAGTTAAGGTAGGAAAAATAGGTCTACAGACCTACAAGAGTGACTAGGTGAAAAGTTGAAAATAAGCCAAGATTGAGTTTTGAGGGAAGGACGGAGGTTGGAATCCCCTGGGCTTCTTCAAGTTTATATTTTTTTGCACTTTTTTCACATTGAAAAGTTTTCAATTTTTGCAATTTTACATCATTTTGACAAATATGCAACATGAACTCCAAAATGACCCCAAAACCAACTAACATGACTTATTAAATTATAAATTGGTCTAATATGACCTTATTCAATTAAAAAAACTCAAAAAACAAAACTAACTTAAGACTTCCACAAACCAAATTTTCTCAATAACCTTGGTGCCCCTACATCAAATTTTAATATTTGAGTAAATCTCATTACAATGCCTTAGGTACTCCATTCTCACATATCTTTTACAATGTCACTCATACATTCGAGATTATCTTATAATATCTACATCATAGGTGCTCATTATGAGGTTAACTTCAACTGAGTAACTTGAGATTCCCTCGCTAAGCTTCACACGCTCTTTTATAATGGCTTCAAATCAAAATTGAGATTTATCAAGATCATCAAAATAAGGATGTTGCATTGCTTTTTTGGCTGAGATTCTCTTTGATGGCTCATAAATCAACATTTTTGCAATGAGAGACCAATAAATTTTTAGTAGTTTACTTACAAATACACAAAGTAAAAGAAGAAAAAGAAAGAGCATCCAAAATAGGAATGAAATGAAAATAGATGGAAGACACTTATAGATAGGCATGTCAGTCTCTCAACTTAGTCACTCCTCATCATACATCTTCACTAGGAGTTCCAAGATACCTATTGCACACAACACCTTTCATGAATAGAATAACTGAAATTCAAGATGCTCTTATAATGTCTACATCATAGGTGCTCATGATAAGGTTAACTTCAAATGAATAACTTGAAACTACCTCACCAAGCTTCACACACACTTTTGTAATGGCTTAAAATCATAATTGAGATTTGTCAACATCATCAAAATAAGGATGTTGCATTGCTTTTCTAGCTGAGATTCTCTTGGATGGCTCATAAATCTGCATTTTCTGCAAGGGGACACCAATCAATTTTTAGGAGGTTACTTACAAATAGGAAAAGAAAAAGAAGATGATAGCATTGGCATCAAAAAAATTAATGTGTATACAAGTATAAATTAATAAGAACCAGTCTGCATACTTACAAATTAATCCAACGAACCATCTGGGTCTGCTCTACTCTTTATTGTGTCAAGTATTGCCTCGTGGTCAGACTCAGACCTTCCACAAGGTTTTGTTCAAAGGTCTACCCCCATATATGGTCAAACGAACATTGGATGTCATGACAAGGTTCAAGTAATGAAGAATCTTACGATGAATGTCAAAGTACTAAAACAACAAATGTTTAACACTCTTATGTGGGTACCTTCTAAGCCACGTTCCAGTAACAACAACTGAGCCTATAGGGTATTTGATGTTTTCTCCATATATAACTAGGGCCTCCAATTTATTTTTGACCTCAAAACAATGGCACAAGTAATAGTTTGTTCCCTCTTCATTGTCTTCATCTACAATAACTGCATAAACATGCCCTGAATTGATATGTGCAACAAATCTCTTGAAATTAGTCAACATTGTGAATACACTACAAAGTAAGATCATCAAAATGGAATTTCAAAAACTAAGCAAGTAGATATATTACCTAGTAAAATTAGATTTGATATGTGGTCAAAGTCGACCGATGATTCCATCTGTGTTAGTTCCAATGTCGTCAAAGGGCGATACGTGTGAAGTGGGCTAAGATAACTTATCAACCATTTTTCAACCCACTCCCCTAACTCACAATCATTCTAGGCTTGCATTGTACATGAAGAACAAAAAAATTCCATCTTCCATGTGTCAATACTCCATGAACCTACATTTGAGCTAAGGAAATAGTGTAGCTCACTCGATCTTGTTAGTGTACAATAGTCCTCATATGGTGCAATGTTAGTATCATCCATCAACCAAAAAAGTCTATGAACTAAAGACGTACCTTCATTACCTGGACCCATCGAAGCATTACACCACTCAAAAATTGATCTTGCATCTGTCAACTTTGTACTATCTTTATACGTTAACTCTTCTCATGTTAATACTCTTTTCACGCATGCTCCTACACCACCATGCTCCCCCTTTCCATGTTTGGCCTCAAAAAAGTTCCACATATGTTGAACACCTATAATGGCATGCATCCTTCTCAACCAATAGAACATGCACAAGTTCTTGAACTGTGTTGCATAGTTATCTAACCATATTATATGTCGACCGTATGCTATGCACCTTTGAGCCAAATCACTGTAGAACATATGGAAGCAACTTTGCAAAAACTCTAGATAATGTGTGAAATCATCACTAATATAAAAGTGATACTCCCTCGATACCTTCCTTTGGTCCTCTGTACTATTAGCTACATGAATGAATGCTATGTGCACAAATATTGAAACCTATATGGAGTTGTAATACTATGACTGCACCTCACATTGTGGCTGTAGAGTGTAGTTCTTTGCAAATTCAACCACTGATACTACGCTACCAACTTGAAAAGTGTCCTTACATAGCTTGAATTGTGTTTCCAGCTATCGAGCTCTATGGGTATGCCTTGCATACTCATACACTATATTGTCACGAAACATAGACATAAACTGATACACTAGAATCTTCTGAATAACCAAATCACACATTTTTGCTTGAGACCCATCTTTTGTAGCGTATGCCATTGTTTTATACTTCCCAAACTCTACTAGTTTTTGTCCCACCTCATTTGTGCTTTCCATATGTTGACATACCGGCATACGCTGCAAGCCACTGCAATGCTCACATGAACCATCCAACATGATGTCTTGTAGAATATTTGGCCATCCTCTATTTCACATAATTTTTTTGATAAGAACTCTCTTGAAGATTTTGGTGGGGCTTCTATGCCAAAATCCTGCAAAACATCATTAGTATGCAAATCTAAACATATAGAATGATAAACATAATAATGGTTAGAGAATTCAATATGTAGTCTACAACAACAAGTAGTGCGCGTTTGATTTATCTTGACACAAAAAGGTTTAAGAATTTCAAAAAATCTTTAAAAAATATTAATTTGAGGATAATCCTTTTGAAATTTACAAAAAAATAGGTTTGAGTCGTATCCAAAAAATGCTTTGGATGTGGCCCACAGTTCCGACTACCGATTCTCCTTCTTACCACATCCCTTTGATTCAGAGATGGCCTTGTATTATTCTTCCAATAGACTTCAATTAGTGTTCTCAATGCTTCAACAACTTTTTTATCTTTTAGTGGCAATCTCCTTGAGAATTCACATTATTCATTTGAATTGGTGCCCTCAATTCTTTTCCAAATTTGAAAGGATTTTGATAAAAAAATTCTACTAATTCTCATTTGTTCACTTGTCTTTCTAATGAGACGAGCTCTCTTTGTTTGACTGCATACCAAAGTTGATGTAATGACACATCGAGTGACATTACTATCCTTTGAGTGTGAGGTCTTACCCACACTCTCATAAGCATCCATTAGATTCTTCACAATAGTATTTCACTTGATGCATACGATGTTCTCAACCCAAGAGTCTTCATGATGTTTTATACTTTATACCCTGCATCATTTCAACAAATAGTTGACATCTCGCAGTCTCATTTAGAATTTCAAAGAAGAATTTTCAAATATTATCAGCATATCCTCTACAAGTGCATATTGAAATATTACCTTCCATGTGCTGCAAAATATCATCATCAATATTAATCAAATACTTTGGCTTTCTACGCAAAATTCTAGGTGATGTTCTCCTAGGTACATACATCTCAACATTAGGAATTTCATCAATATTTAATTGAGGTGGAATAGATTGTGTACCTTCGATTGAGGGTGGAGTAGAAGACATAACTTGAGGTTCACATGGGGATGACGGCATACCTTCTTCGTCAAATCCGAGTGATGATGTACTCTCAACTTGAGATGTGGTGGACGGTTTCCAACCATATTCACTTGCGGTAGATGGTGTCCCTCCATATTCACTTACAGTAGATGGTGTCCCTCCATATTCACCAGTGCTTAATGGTGTCCCTTCATATTCACTTGTGGTAGATGGAGTGTCTCCAACTATGGTATCTGAATCTATCCTACCATGACTCTTTCACATCCATGCCCTTTGTGCTACCAATGCCTGTTCTCTTTTTGATGGTTGAGGTTTCTCTTCAATTGGATTGTTTTCATCAATTGTATCCAATTTATTCTTTTCACGATATGCCACCACACATTCCCTCTCCTTTTCTTTGAAGGTCTCATACTCTTCATCTATTAGTTTATTCCTTCTTTGTTTCTTCGACATGGCAGATAATTTTACCTGTATCATGGTAATGAGACGAATATTAGTTCCTTAAAAATTTATCACTATCCTGCCAATGCGGTAGGGTTGAGAAGGTAGGGGCAGCATATTACTCATAGAAATGGGATCTCACAGTGATGTACATCACCATGAGACCCCAATTCTATGAGGCATACATTGTGGTGCAGGGGCACCTAAGCCCTTATTTGCAAATTCAATCATTTGAAGGTTTGATAGGTGGGTCATTAGGTAAGTCTAGGGAGTTTGGAGTAATTTGAGTCTATCTATTTTAAATAAGATCTATTTTGACCATTTTTTATGTAATTGGGTGGTTTTTGAGTCATTTGAGTTAAAATGTAAAAAGTTGCAAAAAATGTAAATGTTGTCACAAGCAAAAATTTCAAAAAATGCAACTTTTAGGAAGTTGGAGGGACATAGAAGTTTAAAAGTTAGTTATAGGAATTGGGTGGCTGGAGTTTGAAGGAAATATGTATAAAATCCTCCAAAAGGCTTGAATATGGGTTGTTGAATGATGTAAGGAAGATTTCCAATCAAAATACAATGTTATTTCTACTATTTCTCTGTATTTTTGAACTTTTCAAGCACTGTATGGACCCATATTGTTTGCAATTGATTTGAAATTCATTGTATCCTATAGAAGCATGTTTTAACTCTCATTTTCATCTAGTTTGAGAGTCTAACATTTAGATTTGAGGGAGATTTCTTTATTTTTCTAAAACAACCTGTTAAAGGCTAGTCAAGGGTTTGATTGAAGTTTAAATGATGTTCTAGTTATTCCACCTACGGTCATGACTTGTATCTCAATGGGACAACTTTTCATATGATAGGCTAGGTTTCCACATGGTCTTGAAGGCAGAGGAAGTAAGTTGTTTGAAATTGGGTGATGCCCTAGGGCAGAATTATATTGTTTTCCTTGTGTAAATGGGGTGTTAAAGAAGGGTTTTGATGAAATGTTGAAGAAGCCTCCCATGTAATGGTTGTTTGAGTTTGTACAGGGTATTTTTGAAATGTTGTTGGCATTGGTGAGGTCTGGTAAGCCCAGTTGTCAAGACTTTCAATAAAACCTATATTATTTGCATGAAAGTTGAGGGTTTGGTGGTACAACATTTTAGAGGTCAAGGCTCTAAGAAATAATGGTGGAATTTGTTGTTTTGTAACACAATTAGTGACTTTCAATTGAGATTTGGTGAAAAAAAGTGTTTTTGAGGTACCTACTTTGTAAAAGAGGGCTATTTGGTGGCCTAAAAGGCATGGCAGTGTATTGGTTTTCAATATTGTTGCAAAGAAACCTCTTGAAACCTTTTGGTATGTTGTGTTTGGAGTTGAAGTGTGTCTCAAATGATGTTTTTTAGGTCTCTGTACGAACTTCTCTAAAATATATTGAGAAAAAATAGTTTTGGAGGGCTACAAGCCTTTAGGTGTGTGTTTGGGATAAGTTAAGTGTATAGTGTTTAAGGGGCTAGTTTCTTGTTTCAGTCTGATCATTTTGAGTTGGTTGGGGTCTTCACCTCCTAGGTTGCTATCATGCTCCCCCTACCTTCTCAACCCTACCGCATTGGCAAGCTAGTGGAGCATTAGCAAGCTAGCTCACTCACTAGCTTACCAATGCAATAGGGTTGAGATGGTAGGGGAAGCATATGCCTCATAGAAATTGGGCCTCACAGTGATTCATATGCTTCATAGAAATTGGGCCTCACAGTGATGTGAATCACCATGAGACCCCATTTCTATGAGGCATATGATGCCCCTACCTTCTCAACCCTACTGCATTGGGGTCTCACTCACTAGCCTACCAATGCAGTAGGGTTGAGATGGTAGGGGCAGCATATTCCTCATAGAAATGGGGTCTCATGGTCACTATGAGACCCCATTTCTATGAGGAATATGATGCCCCTACCTTCTCAACCCTACTGCATTAGCAAGCTAGTGAGTGATCTCACTATCTTTCCAAGCTCACTAGCTTGTCAATGCTACCACATTTTGCATACATTTATATGAAAACATTATTGTCAAAAAATTCAAATGCTTTGTCCATGCTTCCATTTTAAGCCATGATTGCAAGATAGGCTGCACCTTTCCCCATGTTGCTAACTTAGCCTTGAATAAAGTGATGCAGCCATGGTAGGAGGGTTCTCAAGGAGAACAATCTAGACTGTGCAACACGAGTAACACATTGAAAGCAACATAGAATATGGAGGAAAATGCAGATACAAATATTCTCATTAACAAAAATCTCAATTACATTCAATTGGCAACATCCGGGCTTATAGATTCCGCTCACAGGCCTGAGATAACATGTCCTAATTACAACATTCCTATATGCTCCTATATGCGAGCTGAAATCTTACAAATAAGATCAATCTTTATTTACCCAATCAACTACTACTAACACTCCTAATGATTGATTACAAGCTTTATATCATAACCACGATTCTAGAAACATCCACGTTGGCAAAAGATCATCACATTCTCCAAGGAAAGAAAATGTAACGTGCACATGAATAGGGAGGCCTCAAATTTGAATTACTTCATCAACAGATGCATAGAATGAAGTGTGGGCCTATAGTGAAGGTCGAGGACACCCCACATAATATTTAAGATCACACCATCAAGATCCGCAAGTCACAGGGACGATCCACAAAAGATCAAATTAGTCGTTAGGCTTGGAAACTAATCTAGTGCCAGTTCAAGAAATTGTCATGAACTCTGGAAGCGATAACTTTTCGGAAAAAGATTCAATCATGCTCAAATCTTGGAATAAAGAAAATGAACATGTCCACGATGCATACAAAGATCTGCAGGGTCTGGTGAGTAAATACCATGAGTCCACCAACATGAACTGAGCAAGAACAAAATAAGTGCAAAACTAAAAGAAAATATTTTGGTTGATGCAAGATTTCCAAGAACCATGGATGCTCCTGCATCATACATCCGAGGTTATTGAAAAGTGAGTCCCTCACTTTTCCAAGGCTAAAGGAAAACCAAGATGGTCTACCTCTGCCTAAGAAATCCAAGAAGAATCCTCCACTAGTCTATCTTTCCACTTCACAAGATATTCTTTGTATTGTCTTCCACGAGTCTTTCTCCCATCTCTGACATCCAAAATATCTTCAATCTCATCTAATTTTTGTTTAGGAAAATGATTCTCCAATTTGCTCCACTTCGTATGCATTTCTAGAATCAAATTTCTTCAATTTTACAAGGTCCAAATTTTCTCATCTTCAGCAGATTGTACGTGCCAACTAGAAATCTCTCCTTTCTCAAATATACCATCACTTCATCCACAAATTCAAACTCCTTATGTCTCCTCTTTTCATTTCTTTTCTCCATATACTTTTGGTTCATGTCTTCCAATTGTTGTTTCACTTGAGTATGCAACTTCTTCATGTGTTCTGCAAATTATTCTGCTTTTGCACTCCTTTTACCTTTCATACTAATGTCTCTCAATTTTGATATACCTCTAGGATGAATTATAGTAACAATCTCAAAAGGTGTCTTTCATGTACTCTTGTTCACTGAATTATTGTAAGCAGACTCTACTTGTGCAAGGACTAAATCCCAACTTCCGATCTTCTTTCCAACCAAACATCTCAACAAATTCCCTAAACTCATGTTTACTACCTTTGTCTGTCCTTCATTCTATGGGTGAAAAGTAGAATTGAACTTCAAATCTGTCTTCAACTTCTTCCAAAGTGTCCTCCAAAAGTAACCAACAAACTTTACATCTCTATCTGAAACAATACTACTAGGTAATCCATGCAATCTGACGACTTCTCTGAAAAAAAAAATATGCTACATGTACTGCATCTGTTGTCTTCTTACATTGTATGAAATGTGCCATTTTAGAAAATCTATCTACCACCACAAATACAAAATTGTTACCTCTTTGTGTCTTTGGAAAACCAAGTATGAAATCCATGCTGATATCTTCCCAAGGTCTCTCTGGAACTGTCAAAGGCTTATAAAATCCAACATTCTGACTACTTCCTTTTGCAACTTGACAAACTCTATAGCTCTACACAAATCCCCTAACATCCTTATGAATCTATAGCCAAAAGTAATTCTCACTCACCAATTCCATTGTCTTATCAACTCCAAAGTGTCCTGACATTCCTCCACTATGCTTCTCCTTCACTAAGTTATCCCTCATTGAACTCAGGGTATACACAACTAATTTACTCTAAACAACATGTCCTCCTGAATGAAATAACCCAACCACTGACTTCTATCCTCTAAAACTAGTTCATTACATGCTCTCTAAGGTTCTACAAAATCTGGGTCTTCCTTATACAATTTCTTCAATTTATCAAAGCCTAATACCTCCATTCTCATCTCTATCAATAAATTCTTTCTCCTACTCAAAGCATCAACAACTCTATTTGACTTTCCACTCCTATGCTTCAAAACAAAAGTATAACTCTACAAGAACTCTACCCATCTCATGTGTCTCTGATTCAACTTACCTTGACTGCTCAAATATTGCAATTCCTGATGATTCGTATACAACACAAACTCCTTAGGAAACAAATAATGTCTCCACTTCTTCAAGGCTTGAACTATAGCATAAAATTCTTGATCATACACTAAATATCTTCTCCTAGCATCATTCAATTTCTCACTAAAATAAGCTACAGGTCTTCCTTCTTGACTCAACACTGCTCCAATTGCATTTCCACTTGCATCACAGTCTACTTGAAATACTTTATTGAAATCTAGTAAAGCCAACACAGGCTTCTCAGTCACCTTTTGCTTCAACAATTCAAAAATTTGATCTACTCCAGATGTCCATCTAAAATCCTTCTTATCTCCTCTCATTTTTTATGTCATAGGACTGCAAATAGAATTGAAATTCCTAATGAACTTCCGGTAGAAACTAGCCAATCCATGAAATGATCTTACCTCCCCAATACTACCTAGTGTAGGACACTCAAAAATTGCTTTCACCTTCTTAGGATCCATCTTCAATCCATCCACAAAGATTACAAATCCCAGATATACCAATTCTTCCTTCATGAAACTACACTTCTTAATGTTTATCAGCAACTTCTCTTCTCTCAACCTCTACAAAACTTGTCTTATATGAAAAAAATGTTCTTTTCTACTCTTACTAAAAAATCAAAATGTCATCCAAATACATGATCACAAACTTACCCAATAATTTCTTCAATACCTTGTTCATCAACCTCATGAAATTACTCAGTGCATTTGTCAATCCAAAAGGCATCACCAACCACTCATACGATCCTTCATTTATCTTGAATGTGGTTTTCCACTCACCCCCTTCTCTGATTTTGATCTGATGATATCCACTCTTCAAATCTATCTTTGTAAAGTATTTAGCTCCACTCAAACAACCCATTATGTCATCCATCTGGGGAAAAGGAAATCTATACTTCACCGTGATCTTTTTTATGGCTCTAGAATCTATACACATCCTCCATTCTCCATCCTTCTTAGGTTCTAACATAGCAAGTATTGCACATGGACTTAAGCTTTCTATGATCAAACCCTTCCTCAACAATTCTTGCACTTGTCTATTCAACTCTTCATTCTATGTCAATGTCATTCGGTGTGCTACTTTATTAGGAAAACTAGCTCCAGGAATCAGATCCATGCAATGACTAATACTCCTCACAGGTGGTAATCCATCAGGTACATTATCTAAAATGATCTCTTCATATTCTATCAGCAATTCCTTTATCTCTTCCAGTTGTTCTTCTACATTCTTCAAATCTTTAGTCTTCTTAAGAACTAAGGCATAGAACATGTTCTCATGTCTCAACCCATCTAGGAAACTCCTTCCATCAACCAAACAAAATATAGTACTCGTATAAACCTCAACTGTAGGAACATCTTCCAATTGCAACAAATTCTACTTCATCCCATTAGAAACAATGGTATATATTTTATTCTTTCCATCATGAATAGCCTATTTATCATAATTCCAAGGTCTTCCCAACAAAACATGGCATACATCCATAGGCATAATATCACACAAAACTTCATCATGGTAATTTTCTATCTTCAATTTCACCTAACATTGTTCACTTACCAGTATCTTATGCTCATCCTGAATCCAAGCAATCTGATAAGGCTTTGGGTATTTCAACCTTTCTAACTTTAGTTTAGTCACCATCTCTTCATAAACTAGGTTTTCAGAACTTCCACTGTCAACAATCACCTTGCAACATTTACCATTCACCTTGCATCTGGTTCGAAACAAGTTCTTTCTCTGCAATGGCTCCTTTTCTAACTCACTTTGATATAATACTCTTATGTTCACCAAAACTTCTCCATCTTCCAGTTTATTAGATGATCTGACATGATATTCCTCAACCAGGGTTGTTCTTCTATTTTTCTTTGTCTTTCTACTTGTCTCTCCCTGATTACATTCAAATGCTCTATGTCCTTCTCTACCACAATTATAACAAGTTCCCTTGAATATTCTTCTCTCCTATCCTCTATCATCTCTTCTATAACCTTCATTTCGGTAACCACCATATCCTCCTCTTCTATAAGAGTTTCCATCACCTCTATGGTTCAAGTTACCATTCTTACTGACCTACTTATCTTTATTATGATCTACAAAAGAGCCTCTTCCTCCTCCAGTAGAAGTTCTTCCTCTTTGAAATCTTCCACCTCTTCCTCTCTGTCTCTGCTCATATCTTTTGTTCAACTTCTCCTCTGCTTTTAGGGCACACTGATATGCTTCTTCCACACTTTGCAACTTGATCAAACTAATCTCATCTTGTATAGATGACCTTAAACCATTCACATATCTGGCTACTTGCTCAATTTCCTCCTCCAAATGTCCAGATCTGATGTTCAACTTATAGAACTCCTCAGTATATTTTGTCACACTTGAATCTTTCTGCTTCAAATTTTGCAACTTTCAGAACAAACTAATCCAATAATATGTAGGCATAAAATTTGTCTTTAACTTGTTCACCATCTGATCCCATGATTTGATTTTCTCCTTTCCTCTTCTTTTCCTATCTACCTGCAAATGTTCCCACCACAGGGATGCATGTCCTCTCAACTTTGTATAAGAAAAATTCACCTTCTTATCTTGAGTAGTACCTTCAAATTCAAAATACTTTTCCATATTTGTAATCTAATCAAGAAATTCTTCTAAATCCAACTTACCATTATAATCTGGTGGATTGAAATGTGGTTTTGTATTCACTCTGGTTAGGGCTCTTATGAACCTCTCTTCTCCCTGATCTAGGCCAGGTTGCTCTTCTCTTCATCTTTCATCCTGAACTTCTAACTCTTCATCACTCACATCATCAACTAGTCAACCTCTTCTTGTGGCCATTTCAACTGCATCTAATCAAGAAGCAATTCCTCTCAACATCTCCATTAAAGTTGGGTTTGCATTTCCACGCGCTCCATTTCCTCTAACATTTCTTCTTCCCGATATCTTTACACAAGTCCTCTACAGTTGTAGGTAGAATCCTCAATTTGCCACCCCACAAAAAATCTTCAACAGGACTTCACAAATTTTGATGATCGCACAAGGAACGAACCTCACTCTGATACCAATATGACACAACCATGGTAGGAGGGTTCTCAAGGAGAACAATTTGGGTCATGCAGAATGAGTAACACAATGAAAGCAACACAAAATATGGAGGAAAATGCATATACAAATATTCTCACTAACAAAAATCTCAATTGCATTCGGCCGACAACATTCGGGCTTACAGATTCAACTCACAGGCCTGAGATAACATGTCCTAATTACAACATTCCTATATGCTCCTATATGCGAGCTGAAATCTTACAATTCAAATCAATCTTTATCTACCCAATCAACTACTACTACCACTCCTTCTAATGATCGATTACAAGCTTTATATCATATCCGCGATTCTAGAAACATCCGTGTCGGCCAAAGATCATCACATTCTCCAAGGAAAGAAAATGTAACGTGTGCATGAATAGGTCGGCCTCAAATTTGAATTACTCCATCAATAGGTGCATAGAATGAAGTGTGGGCCTATAGTGAAGATCGGGGACACTCCATAGAACATTTAAGATCACACCGTCGAGATCCACAAGTCATGGGGAAAATCCACGAATGATGAAATTAGTTGTTAGGCTTGGAAACTATTCTGGTGCCGATTCAAGAAACTGTCATGAACTCCGGAAGTGATAACTTTCTGAAAAAAGATCCAATCCCACTCAAATCTTGGAATAAGGAAAATGAACATGTCCACGATGTACACAAATATCCGCAGTGTTTGGTGAGCAAATATGACGAGTCCACCAACATGAACTGAGCAAGAAAAAAATAAGAACAAAACTAATAGAAAATATTTTTGGTTGATGCAAGATTTCCAAGAACCAAGGATGCTCTTGCATCATAAAGAGTCTTGTAACAGTGGAGAGAAGGGTTAGAATCCCTTGTAGGTAGACTAATCAAGGAAACATTTAAAATATATCACAACTAAAATTAAAGAGGTAGGTTTAGTGATGAGGTAACTTTAGAAATAGAGATGAAAACCAAATTAGTTTCTAAGATCTATCAATGTGGGAGGAGTATATTCCATTTTTTTAGAGACATGTATGGAAAATTTGGTAGCATAGAAAAGGCAATCAACTGCTTGGTATAACTATTTGACAAAATACCGCAATGAAAGCTTTGGAGAGTGGTATGCACATCCATAATAAAGGATTGAGAAATGATGTTTTATTTTACTTCCTTAAAACATATGTCATATATATGTGTATACAAAATGTGGAAGCGTACACAAGGTAAGTCAATTGTTAAATAACAAAATGCATCAAAGAAATGTGGTTTAAAAATGTAATTGGCAAGTGTGTAGAATTGTGTAATTTAAAATGTGCATTGAAAACCTAAGGTTATAATGACAAACAAACAATGATCAACATGGAATATGCAAAATAACAATCCACAAGTCATAATAGAATGAAGGAAAATGTGTAAATACTTCGCATATCTAAAAAACAAGAGTTTCAAATGGAGTTCTACCCAATTATGTAGCCTTAGCTTCTTCATTCTTCAAACTCCTCAACAATTTGACTTTTTCAAAAGCTTGTTCCCCTCTAAACTTCAATTGTATATCAGTTTTCACTAGAATTCAAACTTGAATTGATATTATATGCCTTTCAACATGAGAAATCTGTTATTTCATGCAAAGATGGTGGAAAGATCATGAAAAAGGTGGTGGAATGTGAATGACATGCATGCACACTTCACAACATCATCAAAAAGCTACTTTTTGTCAGAGCACGCACAGAACCAGCAGAATACGTAGAATGTGGGCCTTGAGATTACAGGTATATTGAGTTTTTTACCATTTTTAGAGCAAGCAAAAACATGCTTGTGTTATAATGCGAGCACGTTATTTCTTGCTAAAAATGGTCATATCTCTACTTCTTCAAAACGTGCTCATGTTATGAGAAAGTTGGTTTTTTAATAGATTTATTTTCTCTCTTTGTCTATACCCTATATACCCTAATTCCCATCTCTCCTCACCATAATTCCCAATCGGTCCTCCCCCACCCCACCCTAACCCTCATACCCTCACCACCCTTCTCATCTCTCCCCCACCCCCACCCTTAACCCCTTTATAATCTCCCAACCCTTAAACCCACCCATCTCTCTCCCCTACCCTCTACCTCCATCTCCTCCCACCCTCCCTCCCTCCCTCTCTATCTCCCACCCCTCCCTCCCAACTCCCTCTCTCTTCACTCCTATCTCTCTCCCCTCTACCCTCTACTCTTCACCCTTAAACCCTGATTCTATCTCTCTCCCCTCTACCCTCTACCCTCAGCCCTTATACCCTCTATCCTCTACCCTTTATCTCTCTCCCAATTCCTCCCTCTCTTGTGTCTCCTCCCAACTGCCTTCCTCCTCTCACCCCATCTCTCACTCCACCACTCATCTCTCCCCACCTCACCCTTGTCCTGTCTCCCATCCTCACTCCTTTATCTCTCCCACCTCCCTCCTTGGTCTCTCTGTCTCAACCCATATACCCCTCCCTCTCCTGTTCTCACATCTCTCCCCCACCCTCTACAATTCTATACCCTCTATCCCTCACTCCCTATCTCTCCCACTCCCTCTCTCCTCATCTCCTCCCACCCTCCCTCTCTCAACCCCTCTCCTCACCCACCACCCTTCTATCTCTCCACCCCTAACCCTATAACTCTCCTCCTGTCTCATACCCTCTCCTCTCTCTCTCACTCACTCACTTCTTTCTATCTCTCTACCTCTACCCTTAACCTTATACCCTCTCTCTCTCTCTCTCTCTTTCATCTTCCCTCCTGCCCACTCTCCCTCTCAACTCCCCTCTCTCTCACTCACTCACTCCTATCTCTCCTCCCCCACTCCTCAACCTTAAAACCTCAACACTTAAACCCTAATTCTATCTCTCCCCTACCTCTACCCTTTATCTCTCCACCCCTCCCTCTCTCTCCTCACCCACCACTCCCACCCTCCCTCTACCCTCTACCCTTAAACCCTAATTCTATCTCTCTCTACCTCTACCTTAACCCTTATACCTCTATCCTATACCCTTATCTTCTCTCTCCCACTCCCTCCCTCTCTCTCTCTCCTACCCCCTTCTCCCTCTCTCAACCTCCCTCTCTCACTCACCCTATCTCCCCCACTCTCTACCTTAACCCTTACACCCTCAACACTTAAACCCCACCTTATCTATCTCTCTCTCTCTCCCTCTCCCTCCTACCCCCTCTCCCTCTCAACTCCATCTCTCTCACTCACTCACTCATATCTCTCTCCTCTCTACCCTCTATCCTTAACTCTTATACCCTCAACCCTTAAACCCTAATTCTATATCTCCCCTCTACCCTCTACCCTTAACCCTTATACCCTCTATCCTCTACCCTCTCTCTCTCTCTCCTCTCCCTCCTACCTCCTCTCCCTCTCTCTCACTCACCCACTCCTATCTCTCTCCTCTCACCTCTATCCTCTGTACCCTTTATCTCTCTCTCCCAATTCCTCCTCTCTCTCTCTCTCTCTCTCTCTCTCTCTCTCTCTCTCTCCCTCTCTCTCTCTCTTAAGTCTCTCGAGTCTCTCAACCCTTATACCCTCAACCATTAAACCCTAATTATATCTCTCTCCCCTCTACCCTTAACCCTTATACTCTCTCTCTCTCTCTCATCTCTCCCTCCTACCCCTTCTCTATTTCTCAACTCCCTCTCTCTCACTCACTCAATCCCTCAACCCCTATACCCTCTGATGAGCCTAGTTTTTGGTCTTGAATCTATAGTGTATTTTCTTATTGACTTCATGGATTTTAATGCTTAAATGACAGTATTGTCATAATGTTTCCCTCAAACCATTGATATTTGACATTACCCTATCTTTGCAAGCTTTAATGATGTTTGGCATAATATGTGGGTCATCTATGTTGATTTTGCATGCAATTAATGAGTGTTTCTTGGAGTCGTTATTGATGTGCAGTTATTATGTGTACTAACCTTGCACTGTAGATTTAATATGCCAAGTTATGGAAGACACCTCTGGCTAGGTATGCACCATAACATCTAGTTGAGGAGCCACTCCAGGTCAAAGGTGTCAGTAGTAGAGAATCTTCATGCAATTGAATGCAACTTCCTTGCAGTGGACCTTAATGATCAAGCATGCATGGGTGTTACTGGTGTGTTGAGTCTACACTTGACTTGCATGTTTGACCAAATTCCATGCACGCGTAACCACCGCCACTCCACTTTCTCCTGATTTCCCTAAATGGCATCCTCCCATTCGTGGAGTTGACTGCCTTGTTAGTTGTATTATAAATAATACTTTGATGCTCCTTCTTTAGAGGATGCATGATCTTACATTGTACTATGATTTTTAGTAATACAGACACATTACTCTTTGTATGCGCAATTCACAGTGAATGAAAATAAAGTTCTGAGTTTGAACATTTGAGCTTTTGTTAGCTTAGAGGATACTTATCCAAGGGGGCCCACTTGGTGAGTAATTTGTTCTCTTAGTTTAGCATTAGTTTAGTGTTTACTTACTGTTTGATACTTAGCTTAAAATATGGCATTGATTGTTCCTACAACCACTAGAATTCCATTTTGTGTTTGTTCCTACGGCCAAAGTGAACAAAGTAGTGCCTATTTGTTGCACAGATTTCCATTCCTACTTTGTATTTCAGTTTAGGCATAGTTGTTGGTTGATGTTTAGCATTTGTTTCATTCCCTTTTTGTTACTTTCTTCCAGTGTTGTGTTTCTTAGTTGTAGTATGTAATGACTACTTAAGCCCCTAGTGCACATACAGTGTTGACCCATTTCAAGTTCACGTCCCTGGGTGGACAAGTTAAATGCACCTTCATAGTGATTGAATAACTATTCAGGTCAGATGTCCAGTCTCTGAATTGTGGCTGTAGAAGCCCAGTTATGAAATCATTGTAGGAGGTGAACATTTTTTGGTGTCATTGCTGGGGATGGTGTCAAGCTAGGAAGTTTTTGGAGTCATTGGTAGTTTTTTTGTAGTATCTTTAGTTGTTCTTAGCATAATTTTGCATAGGAAGTAATGACCCCCCCTTATTTTTTATCAATTCTTTATGTGAGTTGACTGATAGTGAGTGATACCGCATGCATAGAGGAAGGAGGAGAGATGCTTATGGGAGATTTCTTCCTAACTATCCTCATCCATTCCAGTTAGTTGAGTACCAAAACTTATCAGAAGAAGAAGAAGAAGATCCACACCCGTTTGCAGATGCATACCCTGATTTGACTAGCTCTGAAGTCTCCTTGGAAGATCAAAATCAGCTTGAGAACCCCTTTGTTCTTGAACCACACCAAGCAGGCATGGGAGATGCAAATGGGAATAGATAGAACTGACCAACTTTTCCTTTCCCTATCGCCCATCAGAATGAAGTTGACAACATCAAGAATATCCCTGCCTCAACACTACCCAAGTTTTATGGACTTGTGACAAAAGATCCTGATACCTTCTTATTTAAATTTGATATACTCTACAAAAGTTATGATTATACTACTGATTCCCATAGGCTTAAGTTGTTTCCTACCACTTTGAAAGAAGCTGCATTAAGATGGTTCATGAGCCTAGGCAGAGATACTATCCAAACTTGAGAAGAAATGAGGACAAAATTCCTTGAAAAGTACAAGGAATATTGTAGAGGTAGTGACATGAGAGGAGGAGACATTTTTAGGATGCAATAGAAGGAAGATGAAAGCCTGGAAGACTATATTGCAAGATTTTTGTTTTTCCTACAAAAATCTCCACACCATGCACTCAATGAGGATTCACAAAAGTTGATCTTTCTGAGAGGAATTAACGAAGGCTGTATTGATGCTTTGGATCTCATGGAAGGAGGAGATATCTCCCAAGTTCCTTGGGAAGATATCAAGAAGATATGTCAGAATTATTCCAGGGCAGCTTCAAAGAAAGGAAAAGCTTGTCAATCATCCATGGGTAAGTCAACTACTGGAGGAGTTTCAAGAATGGAGATCACTCATTTGCTGAAATATTTCAAGCAAGACATTATCAACAATCTGGGCACCCAGTTGGATACACTTTAGGCTAAAAAGAAGCAACAGGAGGAAGAAATGATGTTGACAGAGTATTGTCCTCATTATAGACAAAAAAAGAGGGATTGCATATGTAAAATGGTCGCTAATTTGGAAAGCAAGCAGATTCCACCCGAGTTCAAGCCAATTTAGATCGAAGAGGACCAAGTCTACTTTTTTGCACAAAGGAAGCCTTGGGCTCCCAAACAAGGTATGCCACTAGATCCACTATCCTATGTTGGACCATATTTTAACTCTTATTCATCTAATAACCAATGGCAGCCCCCATATCCACCCAGTTATGGAGGGTATACACCACATCCTTGGAGCAACTCTCCAAATTCTTGGCCTAGCATTAGAGTCCCCCACCTCAGTGGTAGCAACCTCAGGGTAATTGGCAACAATTTCATGGATACTGGCAACCACCTCCAGGAAATTGGCAGCAAACAAATCAATGGAGAGGAGGGCAACAATGGCCTACCCAGAATACAACCTACATGCAGCTACCCTCTCAGCCTCAACAACCTATCATAATGCCTCCACCTACTAATCCAAGTCCTAATGTACCTTAACCAATGCAGCTACCAGCCCATCCCACACCCAATCCTAATAATAAGCCATAGCAGCAACCTATATATTTTGTTGATTCAAACCAATTTCCTGCATATGTTGTGAGTATAAGTGATATCCATCTACGTTCAGGAACCAAGTTACCAGTCCCTTCCAAGCCCATCATTACTGAGCTCCCTGTGGAAGAGGAGGAGCAACCTCTAAATGATCCTATTCAGCCAAATCCACCTACAAATCTTGAACCAGTCCAAGCCAAATAGACTGAGCAAGAACCACCATTTCCTTAGAGATTGGAGGTTACCAAGAAGAAGAAAGAAAAGGAGGAAACTATTTTTGACATCCTGGATCAGCTGAAGCATATATGTGTTCAAATACCTTTATTTTAGGACATAAAAGATGTCCCAATCTATGACAAATCCATCAAGGAAGCTTGTCTTAAGAAGCCAGGAAGGAGAAAGAAAGACCCAACTACAGTCCATGTGGTGGGCCAGCTAGTTGATATCAAGTTGCGAAAAGTGACTATTCCCAAGTATAATGACCCAAGTAGTCATGTGGTAGAAGTTGGCATAAATGGGATTCAAGTGAAGAATGCTCTGATTGATTTAGGAGCAACAATCAATGTAATGACCAAAGACATCCTACAATAGCTAAATATTACAAGCATGAGATCTACTCCTATTGTCCTACAGTTTGCAAATAACTCTACTGTTAAGCCTGATGGTGTAGTGGAGGATCTTGTGGTAGTACTAGATTCCTGGGAATATCTAGCATATTTTATGATTCTTTCCCCTAAGGCCACACTAGGTGGGTATCCCATAATCCTTAGAAGACCTTGGTTAGCCATTGCAGATGCCTACATTGGATGTCGGTCAGGTGACATGACCATTTCGGATGGAAGGAGCACTAAAAAGTTTGTTCTTTATCCACCTACTCAGTCATCTCACGATGAAGAAAATTTTGTATGGCCACAAATTGGTGAAGAGGTCGAGGAAGTTAATTCTATGGCACAACTTATGATGCTAGGAAAAAGCTCTTTCATGCAGCTTCAAGATGATGATGAGGTGTTGGTTAACATCCTTCAGAACCATTATCAAGTAAGGGATACACCATCTTCCACTTCAATCAACACACTTTTTCCTGATCTTCCTGCAACCACTACTCCTATAGACATTTTTCCTATAGATGTTCTTCCTGCAACCACTACTCCTACAGACATTTTTCCTGCAAATTTTCTTCCTGCAGCCACTACTCCTACTGACATTTTTCCTACAAATTTTCTTCTTGCAACCACTGCTCTTGCAGATGAATTTCCTACAGCAACAGGTATGTTCCATACATTGCTGCCATGTGAACTAAAGTTAACATGTGTTAATGAAGCAACCATGGTAGAATTAACTACACAAGTATAGGTGTCAGAAGGAAGATATTTGAATTGAGTGCAACCTAACAACTATTGTTGTCAGATCTATTAAGAACCCATCATCATGCATTTGCATGGGATTATCATGACATGAAGGGACTGGATCCTAAACTTTGCACCCATATAATCTATATCAGAAATGATTGGACTCTAGTAAGACAACCATAAAGGAGGATTAACCTTGCACTAAGAGAAATTGTGAAAGAAGAACTACAAAAATTGCTAGATGCATGATTTATCTATCCCATTTCAGATAGTTAGTGGGTGTCTCTGTTGGTGATTGTACCCAAAAAAGGAGGGAAGTGGCAAGTTTGTGTCAATTACAGAGAACTTAATTCTGCCACTAAGAAGGATCACTTTCCTTTACCATTCATTGATCAAGTTTTGGATACACTTGCAGGGAAACAATACTTCTCTTTTCTAGATGGATTCAGTGGCTATAACCAAATCCAAATTGCACCAGAAGACCAGGAGAAGACCACATTTACCTATCCATGGGGGACCTATTCCTATTCGGTACTCCCATTTGGTTTGTGAAATGTGCCTACAACATTCCAGAGGGCAGTCATTGGTATATTCTCAGGCATCTCTCATGATTGCATGGAGATTTACGTGGATGATTTCACCACTTATGGTGTTGATTTTGATCAAGCATTGGAAAATCTCAAGAAGGTCCTACAAATATTTGAAGATCAAAACTTGTCTTTGAATAGTGAAAAATGTTTTATGATGATGCAAGAAGGTGTAGTTCTTGGCCACTACATTTCTCACAAAGTAATTCAAGTAGACCCTGCAAAAATAGAAGTAATCACAAATCTGCCTACACCTACAAAACAAAAGGATGTTAGGAGTTTCTTGGGCCATGTACGATACTATAGGCGGTTTATTAAAAAATTTAGCAAGGTAGTAGCACCATTATACATCCTTCTCACTAAGGATGTTGAATTTCAGTGGACCGAAGCTTGTGACCAAGCATTTTCTGCTTTAAAGAAAGCCTTGATAGATGCTCCTGTACTTAAGGGACCCAATTGGGAGCTTCCCTTCCACATTCACACTAATGCATCAGACTATGCCATAGGAGAAGTCTTAGGAAGAAGGAAGGAACTATTGAAAATTATATCTACTGTGTTAGCAAAAATTTGCAAGGAGCTGAATTTAATTATACTATGACAAAGAAAGAAATGTTGGCAGTGGTTTATGCACTAAAAAAATTTAGACATTATATAACAGGCTACCAAATCTTTGTGCATACGTATCATGCAACCATTAAATATCTCATGAATAAACCTTTGATCACAGGAAGATTGGCAAGATGGTTTTTGTTAATGAAAGAGTTTGATATAACTATTGTAGATAAGCTAGGGAGAGCTAATGTTGTTGCAGATTTTCTTTCAAGACTGACTACATCAGAAGACAAGCAACCCATAGATGACTCTTTTCTTGATGAACATCTATTCTCTCTCAGTGTACAAACACCCCGGTATGCTGACATAGCCAATTACTTGGTTACAGGTAGAGTTCCTTCTCATTTCTCCCCAAAAGAGAAAAGAGCACTTGTTGAACGATCTTTTCATTTCTCTTGGATTACTGGATGCTTGTTTTATATTGGACTTGATCATGTTATGAGAAGATGTGTAAGAGAAGACAAGACTTATGATATTTTGCATGCATGTCATAATGATCCATGTGGAGGAAATTTTGCAGCCAAAAATGACAACAATGAAGATCTTGAGCACATGATACTACTGGCCAACACTCCAAAGAGATGCAGGGAGGTATACCAGAAAATTTGATAGATGTCAAAGAATGGGCAGACCAACCAGATCTGATGAAATGTCGTTGTGCCCCCAGATAGTAATCACTCTGTTTGACAAGTGGGGATTATATTTTGTGGGACCAATTGACCCTCCATCAAATGGTAAGTCTTACATATTGGTATGTATTGATTATGTAACAAAATGGGTAGAATTCAAATCCATGAAGCATTCAAAAGATAACAAAGTGGCATAGTTTCTTTATGAGGAGATTTTCACAAGATATGGAGCTCCAAGAGAAATAGTAATTGATCAAGGGCCACAATTCACATCAACTCTTGTTGGAGCCTTAGTAAATGAGTATAATATCAGGCACAAACAATCCACTCCTTATCACCCCCAGGCTAATGGCCAAGTTGACAAACTGAGAAATTGAAGCCATTTTGACCAAAACAGTGGTCATTCATAGGAAATATTGGGTGAACAGATTACTTGAAGCTATTTGGGCTTATAGGACAACATGGAAAGAAACTACAGGCTTCACCCCATTTGAGTTTTTGTATGGGAAGAAAACTATGATGCCAATTGAATTTGAACACAAAACTCTGTGAACTGCAGTAGACCTAGGGATGGACATTTCTGAAGCACAGAGAGAAAGGATCATGCAGCTAAATGCTTTGGATGAGATAAGGAGAGAATCCCTGCAGCATACTGAAGTAATACAAGATCATACAATTAAGTGGCATGATAAATTTATCAAAAACAAGAAGTTCAAACTAGGAGATTGGGCCTTGTTCTATGACTCAAGATACTAGGATAATGCAGGGAAATTACAAACAAGGTGGCTCGGACCATATGAAGTTGTTGAGGTCCTTCCAAATGGAGTTGTTCAGCTTACCACCATTGACCCTGTCAAGTTTAAATTACTTGTCAATGGTCATCACCTCAGATTATATCATAAACCAGCCTCTAAAGAAGAATTCCTCCAGCAATTCAATCAGCACTCAGATTTTCCTGCAGTTGAAGGCAGCGGACCTAGTGTCCCTCCTTTAGCCTAATTGAGGTACATACTTTCGATAATAAAGACTTTCACTTATGTGGAAGTCCATTTCTCCACCCATCCACCTATCTGTACCACCTTTCTCTCTCTTCCATATTCATTCCACCTCATTCCATTCTACTCCATCTTCATTCATTGCTCAATCTATTTTCCAACAAGGTGAGCATTACTTTATCCAAAATCTTTGCAGTAAATCTTCCACACATTCAAGTATGTGCAAATTAATTGCTATCTTTAATCATCTTTTAAGTAAATTCATTTAATTGTTGTACGTTAGCATAGGTATTCACATAAATTCCATCATTACTTGTCAATCGCCACTCCCATCTCACATGTCTAAATTTAGGTTGGGGGGAGGGAAATGAAAAAGATGCAAAATTTTATTGTCCATGTGTCAAACCATACTAGGCTGTGTCAGAATTTTAGAATGAGCTGATTGCATGAATGAAATGACAATAACTATAGCCACCAGTTTTTCCTATCATAATTTCCTTTTATCACCCTTTTCCTACTATTATTTCCCTGTCGTAGTCTTAAATTGCAAGCAAGAAGGTAAAAAAAAGAAAAGAGATTTAGTCAGCCAACACTGGAAATTAGTAGATATTGTAGGGAAGTACATTTGATTTTTAGAAAGGGAATTGCAAAAAAATTGAAAAGAAGTTGCAGAGCATTTGTTTGACTATAGAATGGGAGGTGGGCTAGTTCAAAATGAACCCACATTGCATGATATCTTACTATAGGATGCACAGTTCCTGGCTGCATTTCAAAACTATGGATGGATAGATTACTTTTTGAAGTTAGATGGTTTTGATGAAGGCATTGCCCTTGAATTTTCCCAGACATTTTTAGAAGGAAAATCCATAGTGAAAGGGTTATAAGTCCTAGCAATGGAGGAAAGAATTGAAGAAGTCACGGGGTTACCTACTGATGGTGAAAATTACCCTATTTCAAGAGATGTCAGGTCAGCCAGAGCTGAATTTACAAAGCCAAACAACCCCCCATTGAACATAGACAAATAGGGCGCAAAAAGAATGTCTCTACCTGAGCCATGGAAGCATATAGTTGTGTATGTCATCAAATACATTACTTGTGAGGGTCGCTAGCCAAACTTGCATTCTATCCATTCAAGCCTTTGAACCACATAAGGCATAGGAAAATGATGAATATACCCAATGTGTTGTACAATCTTCTCTCAATCATGGCAGTCGAGACCCAAAAAGGTAGGGATAATTCTATTTCCCACCATTTTCTGATTAAGTTGCTAGTTGAAAAATATCTGCATGATGTTTCCAGAATGAGTTGGGAAGAGTTTATTAAGTTTGATCAAGATTATTGACAGGAGGAGATTATCAATGTTGAGCATTCGCCACCTAGGGCTATACCTCGGTCTCATAGGTTTGGCAGGAGGGCAAGCACAATAGAAGCCATTCCTAGTGCTTCAAGCTTTGGTGTTGGCCCTAGCATAAATCCTCCTATAGTAGAGGAAACCATTGAAATTAGTTCTTCTGGAACAGAGCACTCAGAAAAAGAAATCTCTTCCTCAAATTCTGATGATGATGAAGTTCCACTTGAAACCCTCATGAAACTAGGGCACAAAAAAGGGAGGTAGAAATCAGGAAAGGGAAGGCTAAAACATAGCCTGTAGGAATAAAATTTCCAAGTCTGAAAAAGAGGAAAGTTGATGATATTCCTCCTACAACCAAAGGAAGACATGAAGGACCTCCCAGAAGATCAAGACTAGCCAAATCTGTGTAGGAAATTCCTAAACCTGATGAGACCCCACATGAGGACCCTGAAGCTCTAATGGAGTAGGATCATGTTGAAAAAGGTAAAGAGGAAGGCATATTTAAGGGAGCAACAAACATAACACTGGCCAATCTTGCTAACATTGCAGAGGAATTGGAGGAAGATCAGAACCTCCTACAACACAAGCAAAAAGTCCTGCAGCATGAAGTGCAGCAACAACTAGAACCAGAGTAGGAGTTCATGCAGCCACAGCAAGAACAAGAGCCCCTACAACAAAAAGAAAAAGAACCAACACCCTTATAACTAGAGATAACTGGACATCATGAGTTTATGCAAGTAATGCCATATGAGGAACCACCGTCAACAAAAAGACTGGTAGGCATCCATAGACCTCATGATTTTTTAGTACATGTAGCAATTTTAAATCTTTGGACAAAGATACAAAGAAGGGAGGAAGAATGGAGAAAGGAAAAATGGAAGTTAAAGGAGGAAATTTGAAAGAAGGATGAAGAAATTGAGGAGAAAAATGTAGAAATCACCACCCTGAAGCAGAGGGTAGAAGATATGGCAGTCATAGCTCCGAAGATTCTAGAATGTAGAGAGCCCCCAAGGGTTTATGCTCTGCTCCTGAAAGAGAAGTATCTCTCTTTTAAGATGTCAAGACTTGCTTCAGGTTTGAATCCTTCTATTGATACCCCTATGGAATTTTTCAATGCTTATAGGATTGCCTCACCTGAACAAAAGAATTTGTTATGTGAATTTTATTTACATAATTATGCCATCACAAAAGACCATGAATGGAACCCAATATTGTATGTTGGGGATGTTCAATCAAGAGAATTCATGTCGTGGGTGCAAAATGAAATTAGTTGGGGACAACAACATGGTGCTTATAAATAATTGGAGTCTGATATCCCTCTACACGTTAGAGTTGAATCAAGTAACCCAAGGGACATTTACAAAGAATGGCATAGAATGTTGCTCAAACTGAGTTATGGCAATAAAATTATGCCTTGGATTGAGGCGGTTTACACTTAGTATGAGGTAAAGACAACAGTAAAGGAAGAAACCATGAGGAGATGCTTATCCCAGAGATGGAATAGTTTGACCGATGAGCTGAAATAGGCTAAGCCTCATTCCATCCACAATTATGCTACAACATTAAAAAGAATTGAGAGGCATATTCAAATTGGTAGAACTCAGGGACATCATTGGCTTCCCCTGACTTTTCAGCCACCCATGCTCATGTGGCATGTTCCAAATTTTAGATTCTACCAAAGTGATATTGCCAAAGAAAGGTAGAGATGGGATAGATTTGATAGATTGGGAGGATTTTATTGGGATCCTGACTCTCGTACTATAGCCACTGATGTTGGATAGCTCTCAGTTGCAAATTTCAGAGCTTTGACCAAGCAAAAGAACACTTCTTCCTCTGCTAGAGGACCAACAAAATGTTAGGTTGGGGGGAGTGATGAGCCTAGTTTTTGGTCTTGAATCTATAGTCTATTTTATTATTGACGTCATGGATTTTAATGCTTAAATGATGGTATTAGCATAATGTTTCCCTCAAACCATTGATATTTGAAATTACCCTATCTCTATAAGCTTTAATGATGTTTGGCATAATATGTGGGTCATCTATGTTGATTTTTCATGCAATTAATGAGTGTTTCTTGGAGTGGTTATTGATGTGCAGTTATTATGTGTACTAATCTTGGATTGCAGATTTAATACGCCGAGTTATGGAAGACAACTCTGGTTGGGAATGCACCATAACATCCAGTTGAGGAGCTACTCCAGGTCAAAGGTAGCAGGCAATAGAGAATCTTCATGCAACTGAATGTAACCACCTTGCATTAGACCTTAATGATTGAGCATGCATGGGCGTTACTGTTGTGCTAGGTCTACACTTGACTTGCATGTCTGATTGAATTCCATGCATGCGTAACTTTCGCTGCTCCACTTTCCCCTGCTTTCCCTAAATGGCGTCCTCCTAGTCATGGAGTTGACTACCTTGTTAGTTTTATTATAAATAATACTTTGATGCTCCTTCTTTAGAGGATGCACGATCTTACATTGTACTCTCATTTTCAATAATACAGAAACATTACTCTTTGTATACACAATTCACAATGAATGAAAATAAAGTTATGAGTTTGAACATTTGAGCTTTTGTTAGCTTAGAGGATACTTATCCAAGGGGGGCCACTTGGTTAGTAATCCGTTCTCTTAGTTTAGCATTAGTTTAGTGTTTACTTACCATCTTATACTTAGCTTAAAATCTGGCATTGACTATTCTTGCAGCCACTAGAAGTCCATTTTGTGTCTATTCATGTAGCTAAAGTGAACAGAGTAGTCCTTGTTTGCTGCGCATATTTTCATTCATGCTTTGTATTTCAGTTTAGGCATAGTTGTTGGTTGATGTTTAGCATTTGTTTCATTCCCTTTCTATTACTTGCTTCCAACATTGTGTTTCTTAGTTGTAGTATGCAATGACTACTTAAGCCCCTAGTGCTCATATAGTTCTGACCCATTTCAAGTTCACGTCCCTAGGTTGACAAGTTAAATGCACCTTCATCGTGATTGAATAACTATTCAAGTCAGATGTCCAATCTTTGAATTGTGGTTGTAGAAGCCCAGTTATGAAATCATTGTAGGAGGCGGACACCCTCTACCTTATACATTGGACCCTCATCCCTAATCCCCCAACCCTATACCCTCAATCCTCTACCCTCTACCCTCTACCCTATAAACCCTTAAACACTCAACCCTAAATCATAAACCCTCAACCCTTAAACCCTAAACCCTCAAACCCTCTACCCTCAACCCTAATCCCTCAACCCTTAAGCCCTTAAACCCAATTAGTAAACTCTCTACCCTAGTAACCCCTCAACCCTCTTGACCCTTAATCCCTCAACTCTTAAACCCTAATCCCTCAACCCCTATACCCTATACCCTATACATTGGACCCTCAACCATAATCTCCCAACCATATACCCTCAATCCTCTACCCTCAACCTTAAACCCACTTAGTAACCTCTCTACCCTAATCCCTCAATCCTCTTGACCCTTAATCTCTCAACCCCTATACATTGGACCCCCAATCCTATACCCTCAATCTTCTACCCTCAATCTTAAACTCTCAACCCTTAAACCCTTAAACCCACTTAGTAAACTCTCTACCCTAATCCCTCAACCCTCTTGACCCTTAATCCCTCCACCCTTAAACCCTAATCCCTCAACCCCTATACCCTCTACCCTATAAATTGGACCCTCAACCCTAGTCCCCCAACCATAGTCTCTCAATCCTCCACCCTCAACCTTAAACCCTCAACCCTAATCCCCCAACCCTATACCCTCAATCCTCTACCCTCAACCTTAAACCCTCAACCCTTAAACCCTTAAACCCACTTAGGAAACTCTCTACCCTAATCCATCAACCCTCTTGACCCTTAATCCCTCAAACCTTAAATCCTAATCCCTCAACCCCCATACCCTCTACCCTATAAATTGGACCCTCAACTGTTAAACACTTAAACCCACTTAGTAAACTCTCTACCCTAATCTCTCAACCCTCTTGATCCTTAATCCCTCAACCCCTATACCCTCTACCCTATACATTGGACCCTCAACCCTAATCCCCCAACCCTATACCCTAAATCATTTACCCTCAACCTTAAACCCTCAAACCTTAAACCCTCTACCCTCTACCATCTACCCTATAAACCCTTAAACACTCAACCCTAAACCAAAACCCTAAACCCTAAACCCTCAACCCTTAAACCCCAAACCCTTAAACCCTCTACCTCTATCCTCAATCCTCTACCCTCTACCCTCAACCCTAATCCCTCGACCCTTAAACCCCTAAACCCACTTAGTAAAATCTCTACCCTAATCCCTCAACCCCTATACCCTCAACCCTAATCCCCCAACCGAACTATACCCTCAATCCTCTACCCTCAACCTTAAACCCTCAACTGTCAACCCTTAAACCCTCTACCCTATACATTGGACCCTCAACCATAAGCACCCAACCCTATACCCTCAATCCTCTACCCTGAACCTTAAACCCTCAACCCTTAACCCTCAACCCTTAAACCCTCTACCTTATATCCTCTACCCTATACATTCAACACCCAACCTTCAATTCTCAATCCTCAACCCTTAATCCCTCAACCCTCAATACTTAAACCCTAAACCCTCAATTCATATACCCTCTACCTATTACATTGGACCCTCAACCCTAATCCCCCAACCCTATACCCTCAATCCTCTACCCTCAATGTTAAACCCTCAACCATTAAACACTTAAACACACTTAATAAAATCTCTACCCTAATCCCTCAACCCTTTTGACCCTTAATACATCAACCCTCAAACCCTAAACCCTCAACCCCTATACCCTCTACCCTTTACATTGGACCCTCAACCCTAATCCCCCAACCCTATACCCTCAATCCTCTACCCTCAACCTTAAAACCTCAACCCTTAAACCAACTTACTTAACT
>VDFB02321920.1:90516-111140 GCA_007258455.2 Sequoia sempervirens
GATCCATCACCATATAAACACGTTGAAAGATTTATATGTCAACTTTTTGCAATATTATTTCTTGTATAGGAAATGGACTCAGGAGAAAGCAAGTTATAATTTATAATACAAATAGGAAATAGACTCAATGGTGGAAACTTTATTTATCACACCAAATAATAAATGTATGTGAGAGCATCACTTGTTTTTCTTAGACTCCAATTTTCAAGCATAGCAAATCATTTCAAATGAAAATGACAAAATTCTTCACAACCAAAGTTGTTAATTGAGGAAAAATAAAATGTTTTGAAGTTCCACCATTGTACGCATTTATAATTGGTTGTATATTGTTGTAAGGGCAAGGAGGATAATTGAAAAATGTCTTGCACTTGTTAGATTTGAGGATGATTGATGCAATCACAGGGAGGCCTTCAATCCAATTTCACCATACAAAGAACTTCCAACCACTTTTCTTCCCCCAAATCACTATCTTGGCTTGTTTTTAGTTTTTCACCTAGTCTCTCTAGTAGGTCAGCAAACCTACTTTCTTGATATAACTTTCAAATTTTCTAAACAATCTCTCCAACCCTCATTCTTTTCAGACACCCTTTAACACATACTTTCACATGCCTCAAAATCCCATGAGACTCTTTTAAAACAAAACCCTCAACCTAGTGCTTCAATGCTATCTTAGACCCCCAAATAGGTCTATTTAACAAAGAAACACCCTCTCAATCACTCTTCCAATTTCAAAACACCATTGGGTAGCATTTACCAGTCTATAAATCCACAAAATCCACAATTTTTAGGGTGTGATTGGCCCTCTAACCCCACTATCCTCTAAACCCTCACTTTTCTCAAATTTCACTAGGGTTTATTGAAAACCCATATCCAAACCTCATACAACCTCAAAACCTATTCCAACACTCTTAATTCTACCTAAACAAACTTAATTGATCACCAAATTATGCTTCCCCCTTACTTTACCCACTTTTACTCCCTCAAACCTCTCTTTTTCATTCAAAACCCCTATTTTCCCAACTAGGGAATCATGCCATAACATACTTTTGACCTCCCATGTTCTTGAATACCTTTTGAACACATAAAACTCCAAAACCTCACCCTATTTCCAACCTATTCTAACTTATTGTCAAGTAATTTATTCCTTTCACCTCTTCTAGCTTTGCTTTTAAGGCCTAAATTCTAAATTTTCAACAGGGGCAGTGTTAGTAATATTTTCCAATTGCTTTACCAATGATATTTTATTATTCCTACTCCCTATAATACTTACATCAGGCCCATTCCACTGAGACATAGCCTAAACAATAGGTGGAATGGCCTATTTCAACATATTACACTCAAATCCTTGTATGAGCAAGTTCAAACAAGTTTCAAAAATCTACTTCTAAGTTGCTTGGAACTTAATAGAATTCCACAAGAATGGATTAAAATCAAAGTTAAAACCATTCTACAATAGATTCAGATCATCTTAGAGCAAAATTCTACTATATAGACCCGTACACAGGCTAGAAATGAAGAAAACACACATAAATTAACAAAGAAACAAAGATATTTCATTGATATCCTCCTTCAAAATCTTCAACAACCACTAACTTTGAGTTTCAAACATATATAAACCTCAACCAACTCCTTACAATTCCTAAAACTACCTTTCAACTGCCCATGACTATTGGGCTTCCACATGAGAGCAATTTTTACATTTTTGCTTGACAACATTTTTGACAATTTTGCAATTTTTACATAATTGGCTCAAATGACCCCACACTAACTCAAAACTAAAAGAAACATTACAAAATTGCCTAGCATGGCCTTATTTGACATTATCATGACTAAAACCACTGAACTAGACCTACTTCATCAAATGGAGGAACAAGGTTCTCTACACCAATGATCATACGCTTTTTGTGTGGAAAACTCAAACTTCTCAAGCGTCGTGTGTATGTTTCTCTTTTTGATTATTTTGCATGCCATCATAAGGGATCAGGTCGGTTGAACGTAGCTCAGAGAAATTATGTGTGTTTTGGTGTGAAAGAGGACCATGCCTAGAGTAAATGTACCTATCGGGATGAGTTGGAGCAGTTTGTTTGGTCACATAAATTGCAAAATGAAAATTGCACAACATTGCAACTTTACACTACTTGCATTTGACACTTTTTCCATCAAGTGAAAACTAGACACCACAAAAAAAATGACTTTGAGATAACAAAGAATAAGAGAGTTTATTGTAGAGGGGCCCAACACGATCTCGTAGGCTTAGATGGAGAGTTCGTAAGCATCATGGTTTTTGAGTAATAGCCCGTCAAAGATTGCTTCCCTTTTGCACTTTGGACCCTTAAGGGATTGAGTCGGCTGGACATAGGTCAAAGTGATTCCGCGTGTTTGGGTATGAAAGAAGACCATTTATAGCATAAACATTCCCATCTGGATGTCTTCGAACAGTTCGTTTGGTCACACAAGTTACAGAACGAAAGTTACACCACTTTGCAACTTTCAACTACTTGCATTTGACAACTTTTTCCCCAAGTAAAAATTTGTCACCATAGGAAAATGCCTCCGAGATAGCGAAAACCAAGAGAGGTTATTATAGAAGGGCCCAACGCGATCCTATAGAATTAGATGATAAGTTTATAAGAGTCACAGTATCCAAGTAACAACATGCTAAAATTTGAAGCCATTTTACACTTTGAACTCTTAAGGGATCGATCTAGTTGAACGTAGCTCGAAGTGATTATGTTCATTTGGGTGCAAAAGATGACCATGCCTAGCATAAACATATCTATTCGGACGTGTTGGAACAGTCTGTTTGGTCATACGAGTTCCAAATGAAAATTGCACCATTTTGCAACTTTCAACTAATTGCATTTGACAACTTTTTCCCTAAGTGAAAATTCGCCACCATGGGAAAATATCTCTGAGATAGCGAAACCAAGAGAGGTTATTGTAGAGGGGTTCAACACAATCCTATAAGATCACACAAGAAGTTTCTAAGCATCACAATAACTGAGTAACATCATGTTGGAGTTTGCAGCCATTTTGCACTTTGGACTTTTAAGGGATCAATTAGGTTGAACGTAGCTTAGAGAGATTCTAAGTGTTTGGGTGCGAAAGAGGACCATGTCTAGCATAAACATACCCAGTTGGAAGCATTGGAATAGTCTGTTTGGTCACACAAGTTGCAGAATGAAAGTTGCACCACTTTGCAACTTTCACATACTTGCTTGCATTTGACAACTTTTTCTCCAAGTGAAAATTCGCCACCACGGGAAAATGCCTCTGAGATAGCAAAAACTGAGAGAGGTTATTGTAGAGGGTCCCAATACAATCCCATAGGATCAAATGAGAAGTTTCTAAGCGTCATGATATCTGAGTAACAACATGTTGAATTTTGTAGTCATTTTGCACTTTAGACTCTTAAGGGATCAATCTAATTGAACGTAGCTTAGAGTGATTCCGCATGTTTGGGTGCGACAATACCTAGTGTAAAAATACCCATTTGAATGTGTTGGAATAGTTTGTTTGGTCACACGAGTTGCAAAACAAAAGTTGCACCACTTTGCAACTTTCAACTACTTGCATTTGACAACTTTCTCCCCAAGTGAAAATTTGCCACAACGGGAAAATGCCTCTGAGATAGCAAAAATCGAGAGACGTTACTATAGAGGGGCCCAACGTGATCCCATAGGATTAGATGAGAAGTTTCTAAGCATCACAGTATCCGATTAACAACATGATGAAGTTTGCAACCATTTTGCACTTCAGACTCTTAAGGGATCGATCTGGTTGAATGTAGCTCAGAGTGATTCTATGTGTTTGGGTGCGAAAGAGGACTATGCCTAGCCTAAAAATACTTATTTTGACATGTTGGAACAATTTGTTTGGTCACACGAGTTCCAGAATGAAAGTTGCACCACTTTGCAACTTTCAACTACTTCCATTTGACAACTTTTTCTCCAAGTGAAAATTCGCCACCACCGGAAAATGCCTCTGAGCTAGAGAAAACTGAGAGAGATTATTGTAGAGGGGTCCAACATGATCCTATAGGATTAGACGAGAAGTTTCTTAGTGTCATGGTATTTGAGTAACATCATGCAAGAGTTTGTAGTCATTTTCCACTTTGGGCTCTTAAGGGATCAATCCGGTTGAACATAGCTCAGAGTGATTTCATTTGTTTGGGTGCAAAAGATGACCATGCCTAGCATAAAAATACCTATTCGGAAGCATTTGAATAGTCTGTTTGGTCACACGAGTTGTAGAACAAAAGTTGCACCACTTTGCAACTTTCAACTACTTGCGTTTGACAACTTTTTCTCCAAGTGAAAATTTGCCACCATAGGAAAATGCCTCTGAGATAGAGAAAACCGAGAGAGATTATTGTAGAGGTGCCCAACGCAATCCCATAGGATTAAACGAGAAGTTTCTAAACATCACGGTATCCGAGTAACATGCTGAATTTTGCGGCCATTTTGCACTTTAGACTCTTAAGAGATCAATCTAGTTGAATGTAGCTCGGAGCGATTCCACGTGTTTGGGTGTGAAAGAAAACCATGCCTAGCGTAAACATACCTATTCATATGCATTGGAATAGTTTGTTTGGTCATACGAGTTGCAAAACAAAAGTTGCACCACTTTGCAACTTTCAACTACTTGCATTTGACAACTTTTTTCCCAAGTGAAAATTTGCCACCATGGGAAAATGCTTCCGAGATAGCGAAAATAGAGAGATTATTATAGAAGGGCCCAATGTGATCCCATAGGATCAGACGAGAAGTTTCTAAGCGTCATGACATCCGAGTAACAACATGTTTAAGTTTGTAGATATTTTGCACTTTGGACTGTTAAAGGATCGATTTGGTTGAACGTAGCTTGGAGTGATTCCACGTGTTTGGGTGTGAAAGAGGACTATGCCTAGTGTAAACATACCTATTCAGACATATTGGAACAGTATGTTTGGTCACACGAGTTACAAAATGAAAGTTGCACTACTTTGCAACTTTCAACTACTTGCATTTGACAACTTTTTCCCCATGTGAAAATTCGCCACCATGGGAAAATGTATCTTGCATAGCAAAAACCGAGAGAGGTTATTGTATAGGGTCCCAACATGATCCCATAAGATTGGATGAGAATTTTCTAAGCATCACGGTATCTGAGTAACAACATTCTGAAGTTTGCGCCCATTTTGCACTTTGGACTCTTAAGGGATCGATTTTGTTAAATGTGGCTTAGAGTGATTTCGAGTTTGGGTGTGGAAGAGGACCATTCCTAGCGTAAACATACCTATTCGAATGCATTGAATAGTCCATTTGGTCACAAAGCAGAACGAAAGTTGCACCACTTTGCAACTTTCAACTACTTGCATTTGACAACTTTTTCCCAAGTGAAAATTCACCACCATAGGAAAATGCCTCTGAGATAGTGAAAACTGAGAGAGGTTATTGTAGGCCCAACACAATCCCATAGGACCATACGAGAAGTTTCTAAGCATCACGGTTTCCTAACAAATGCTAAAGTTTGCAACCTTTGCACTTTAGATCTTAAGGAATTATCCAGTTGAACGTAGCTCGGAGCGATTGCGCGTGTTTTGGTGCAAAAGAGGACCATTCCTAGCATAAAAATACCTATTCAGACACGTTGGAACAATCCATTTGGTCACACGAGTTGTAGAACGAAAGTTGCACCACTTTGCAACTTTCAACTACTTACATTTGACAACTTTTTCCCCAAGTGAAAATTCGCTACCACAGGAAAATGCCTCCGAAATAGTGAAAACTGAGAGAGGTTATTTTAGAGGGGCCCAACACGATACCATATGATTAGAGGAGAAGTTTCTAAGTTTCATGGTATCTAAGTAATAACATGTTGAAGTTTGCAGCCATTTTGCACTTTGGACTCTTAAGGGATCAATCTAGTTGAATGTAGCTTAGAGTGATTCCGCATGTTTGGATGTGAAAGAGGACCATGCCTAATGTAAATGTACCTATTCGAATGTATTGAAATAGTCTGTTTGGTCACACGAGTTGCAGAACAAAAGTTGCACCACTTTGCAACTTTGCACTACTTGTATTTGACACTTTTTTCATCAAGTAAAAACTAGACACCACGGGAAAACCACTATGAGATAACAAAAACTGAGAGAGGTTATTATAGAGGGTCACAATGTGATCTCTTAGATTTAGACGAATATTCCGTAAGTGCCATGGTTTTCGAGTAATACCCCATCAAAGATTGTTGCCCTTTTGCACTTTGGACCCTTAAGGGATTGAGCCGATTGAACATAGCTCAGAGCGATTTCGCATTTTTTGGTGCAAAAGAAGACCATTCTTAGCATTAAATTAACCATGCCTAGTGTTAATGTACCATGTACTTAGAAGAAGATCAATTAAATTCATTTTTCCCTCACAATTTTCTATATTTTTACCAGAAATTTGTTGTTTCCTTGAAATGTATGGTTCCATACAGGATAATTGTGCTCTCTTTTGGATGGAATTCGGTGGGTAGTAGACTTAACTCCATTTTAGTTTTGGTTTGGTTGGATTTCAATTTATTTTTTGTATTTTAGAAGCCAATTATTGAGGGTCAGTTTGTATACCCTATTTTAAGGGTTTTGAGTGCATTAAAATGTCATATTAAGCCTTCCACCCACTATATGCTTCTGTAACTTAGTGGAAAGGCTTAGTTAGGGTTATAAAACATGTGTACAAATTTTTTTATGCAAGGGAGGTGAATAGAGGGTTTTTAGGTGATTCCCTAGATGTCAAATGGTGCATTTTTTAGTGGAAAATGGTGGTTTAGTGCTAGGGTTTGAAGAAATATTTGGGGGCAGCAATATCTCTTGAAATTTTAAGCTTGTGCAGACCTTTTTGAAGGTGTTTCAGGCTTTGGTTGGCTGTGGGAAGGTTTGGAGTATGGGTTTTCAATAAACCCTTGCCTAACTTGTGAAAGAAGAGGGTTTTGGGGTGTGTTATGTTAGAGGGCTTATCATGCCCTAAAAGTGGAGGAATTGGTGGTTTGGAAAACTAGTTAATGCTGCCCAATGCTGGTTTGCATGTGATAGGAAGAATAAATGGGGTTGCTTTGTTAATTTGGCCTAATTGGCCTTGTGGACAACGTAGTTTGCTTATTTTTTGAAAGCTGATCCAAAAGAGTCTTATGAGAGTTTGATGCATGTTGAAGAAGGCTTAAATGGGTGCCTAAAATGGTGGTTTGTTGCAAAGGTTGTTAAGGAATTTTGAGAGTTAAGGTAGGAAAAATAGGTCTGTAGACCTACAAGAGTGACTAGGTGAAAAGTTGAAAATAAGCCAAGATTGAGTTTTGAGGGAAGGACGGAGGTTGGAATCCCCTAGGCTTCTTCAAGTTTATATTTTTTTGCACTTTTTTCACATTGAAATTTTTTCAATTTTTGCAATTTTACATCATTTTGAAAAATATGCAACATGAACTCAAAAATGACCCCAAAACCAACTAACATGACTTATTAAATTATAAATTGGTCTAATATGACCTTATTCAGTTGAAAAAACTCAAAAAACAAAACTAACTTAAGACTTCCACAAACCAAATTTTCTCAATAACCTTGGTGCCCCTACATCAAATTTTAATATTTGAGTAAATCTCATTACAAGTAAATCTCATTACAATGCCTTAGGTACTCCATTCTCACATATCTCTTACAATGTCACTCATACATTCGAGATTATCTTATAATATCTACATCATAGGTGCTCATTATGAGGTTAACTTCAACTGAGTAACTTGAGATTCCCTCGCTAAGCTTCACACGCTCTTTTATAATGGCTTCAAATCAGAATTGAGATTTATCAAGATCATCAAAATAAGGATGTTGCATTGCTTTTTTGGCTGAGATTCTCTTTGATGGCTCATAAATCAACATTTTTTGCAATGAGAGACCAATAAATTTTTAGTAGTTTACTTACAAATACACAAAGTAAAAGAAGAAAAAGAAAGAGCATCCAAAATGGGAATGAAATGAAAATAGATGGAAGACACTTATAGATAGGCATGTCAGTCTCTCAACTTAGTCACTCCTCATCATACATCTTCACTAGGAGTTCCAAGATACCTATTGCACACAACACCTTTCATGAATAGAATAACTTGAAATTCAAGATGCTCTTATAATGTCTACATCATAGGTGCTCATGATAAGGTTAACTTCAAATGAATAACTTGAAATTACCTCACCAAGCTTCGCACACACTTTTGTAATGGCTTAAAATCATAATTGAGATTTGTCAACATCATCAAAATAAGGATGTTGCATTGCTTTTCTAGCTGAGATTCTCTTGGATGGCTCATAAATCTGCATTTTCTGCAAGGGGACACCAATCAATTTTTAGGAGGTTACTTACAAATAGGGAAATAAAAATAAGATGATAGTATTGGCATCAAAAAAATTAATGTGTATACAAGTATAAATTAATAAGAACCAGTCTGCATACTTACAAATTAATCCAACGAACCATCTGGGTCTGCTCTACTCTTTATTGTGTCAAGTATTGCCTCGTGGTCAGACTCAGACCTTCCACAAGGTTTTGTTCAAAGGTCTACCCCCATATTTGGTCAAATTAACATTGGATGTCATGACAAGGTTCAAGTAATGAAGAATCTTACGATGAGTGTCAAAGTACTAAAACAACAAATGTTTAACACTCTTATGTGGGTACCTTCTAAGCCACGTTCCAGTAACAACAACTGAGCCTATAGGGTATTTGATGTTTTCTCCATATATAACTAGGGCCTCCAATTTATTTTTGACCTCAAAACAATGGCACAAGTAATAGTTTGTTCCCTCTTCATTGTCTTCATCTACAATAACTGCATAAACATGCCTTGAATTGATATGTGCAACAAATCTCTTGAAATTAGTCAACATTGTGAATACACTACAAAGTAAGATCATCAAAATGGAATTTCAAAAACTAGGCAAGTAGATATATTACCTAGTAAAATTAGATTTGATATGTGGTCAAAGTCGACCGATGATTCCATCTGTGTTAGTTCCAATGTCGTCAGAGGGCGATACGTGTGAAGTGGGCTAAGATAACTTATCAACCATTTTTCAACCCACTCCCCTAACTCACAATCATTCTAGGCTTGCATTGTACATGAAGAACAAAAACATTCCATCTTCCATGTGTCAATACTCCATGAACCTACATTTGAGCTAAGGAAATAGTGTAGCTCACTCGATCTTGTTAGTGTACAATAGTCCTCATATGGTGCAATGTTAGTATCATCCATCAACCAAAAAAGTCTATGAACTAAAGACGTACCTTCATTACCTGGACCCATCGAAGCATTGCACCACTCAACAATTGATCTTGCATATGTCAACTTTGTACTATCTTTATACTTTAACTCTTCTCGTGTTAATACTCTTTTCACGCATGCTCCTACACCATCATGCTCCCCCTTTCCATGTTTGGCCTCACAAAAGTTCCACATATGTTGAACACCTATAATGGCATGCATCCTTCTCAACCAATAGAACATGCACAAGTTCTTGAACTATGTTGCATAGTTATCTAACCATATTATATGTCGACCGTATGCTATGCGCCTTTGAGCCAAATCACTGTAGAACATTTGGAAGCAACTTTGCAAAAACTCTAGATAATGTGTGAAATCATCACTAATATAAAAGTGATACTCCCTCGATACCTTCCTTTGGTCCTCTGTACTATTAGCTGCATGAATGAATGCTATGTGCACAAATATTGAAACCTGTATGGAGTTGTAATACTATGACTGCACCTCACGTTGTGGCTGTAGAGTGTAGTTCTTTGCAAATTCAACCACTGATACTATGCTACCAACTTGAAAAGTGTCCTTACATAGCTTGAATTGTGTTTCCAGCTATCGAGCTCTATGGGTATGCCTTGCATACTCATACACTATATTGTCATGAAACATGGACATAAACTGATACACTAGAATCTTCTGAATAACCAAATCACACCTTTTTGCTTGAGACCCATCTTTTGTAGCGTATCCCATTGTTTTATACTTCCCAAACTCTACTAGTTTTTGTCCCACCTCATTTGTGCTTTCCATATGTTGACATACCGGCATACGCTGCAAGCCACTGCAATGCTCACATGAACCATCCAACATGATGTCTTGTAGAATATTTGGCCATCCTCTATTTCACATAATTTTTTTGATAAGAACTCTTTTGAAGATTTTGGTGGGGCTTCTATGCCAAAATCCTGCAAAACATCATTAGTATGCAAATCTAAACATATAGAATGATAAACATCATAATGGTTAGAGAATTCAATATGTAGTCTACAACAACAAGTAGTGCGCGTTTGATTTATCTTGACATAAAAAGGTTTAAGAATTTCAAAAAATCTTTAACAAACATTAATTTGAGGATAATCCTTTTGAAATTTACAAAAAAATTAGGTTTGAGTCGTATCCAAAAAATGCTTTGGATGTGGCCCACAGTTCCGACTACCAATTCTCCTTCTTACCACATCCCTTTGATTCAGAGATGGCCTTGTATTATTCTTCCAATAGACTTCAATTAGTGTTCTCAATGCTTCAACAACTTTTTTATCTTTTAGTGGCAATCTCCTTGAGAATTCGCATTATTCATTTGAATTGGTGCCCTCAATTCTTTTCCGACTTTGAACGGATTTTGATAAAAAAATTCTACTAATTCTCATTTGTTCACTTGTCTTTCTAATGAGACGAGCTCTATTTGTTTGACTGCTTACCAAAGTTGATGTAATGACACGTCGGGTGACATTACTATCCTTTGAGTGTGAGGTCTTACCCACACTCTCATAAGCATCCATTAGATTCTTCACAATAGTATTTCACTTGATGCATACGATGTTCTCAACCCAAGAGTCTTCATTATGTTTTTATACTTTATACCCTGCATCATTTCAACAAATAGTTGACATCTTGCAATCTCATTTAGCATTTCAAAGAAGAATTTTCAAATATTATCAGCATATCCTCTACAAGTGCGTGTTGAAATCTTACCTTCCATGTGCTGCAAAATATCCTCATCAATATTAATCAAATACTTTGGCTTTCTACGCAAAATTCTAGGTGATGTTCTCCTAGGTACATACATCTCAACATTAGGAATTTCATCAATATTTAATTGAGGTGGAATAGAT
The DNA here is from genome assembly GCA_007258455.2 of Sequoia sempervirens. Classification (NCBI taxonomy): domain Eukaryota; kingdom Viridiplantae; phylum Streptophyta; class Pinopsida; order Cupressales; family Cupressaceae; genus Sequoia; species Sequoia sempervirens. The sequence goes on from VDFB02321920.1 coordinate 101,673, forward strand.
TGTGTACCTTCGATTGAGGGTGGAGTAGAAGACATAACTTGAGGTTCACGTGGGGATGATGGCATACCTTCTTCGTCAAATCCAAGTGATGATGTACTCTCAACTTGAGATGTGGTGGATGGTTTCCAACCATATTCACTTGCGGTAGATGGTGTCCCTCCATATTCACTTATAGTAGATGGTGTCCCTCCATATTTGCTAGTGCTTAATGGTGTCCCTTCATATTCACTTGTGGTAGATGGAGTGTCTCCAACTATGGTATCTGAATCTGTCCTACCATGACTCTTTTGCATCCATGCCCTTTGTGCTACCAATGCCTGTTCTCTTTTTGATGGTTGAGGTTTCTCTTCAATTGGCTTGTTTTCGTCAATTGTATCCAATTTATTCTTTTCACGATATGCCACCACCCATTCCCTCTCCTTTTCTTTGAAGGTTTCATACTCTTCATCTGTTAGTTTATTCCTTCTTTGTTTCTTCGACATGGTGGATAATTTTACCTGTATCATGGTAATGAGACGAATATTAGTTCCTTAAAAATTTATCACTATCCTGCCAATGCGGTAGGGTTGAGAAGGTAGGGGCAGAAAATTACTCATAGAAATGGGCTCTCACGGTGATGTACATCACCATGAGACCCCAATTCTATGAGGCATACATTGTGGTGCAGGGGCACCTAAGCCCTTATTTGCAAATTCAATCATTTGAAGGTTTGATAGGTGGGTCATTAGGTAAGTCAAGGGAGTTTGGAGTAATTTGAGTCTATCTATTTTAAATAAGGTCTATTTTGACCATTTTCTATGTAATTGGGTGGTTTTTGAGTCATTTGAGTTAAAATGTAAAAAGTTGCAAAAAATGTAAATGTTGTCACAAGCAAAAATTTCAAAAAATGCAACTTTTAGGAAGTTGGAGGGACATAGAAGTTTAAAAGTTAGTTATAGGAATTGGGTGGCTGGAGTTTGAAGGAAATATGTATAAAATCCTCCAAAAGGCTTGAATATGGGTTGTTGAATGATGTAAGGAAGATTTCCAATCAAAATACAATGTTATTTCTACTATTTCTCTGTATTTTTGAACTTTTCAAGCACTGTATGGACCCATATTGTTTGCAATTGCTTTGAAATTCATTGTATCCTATAGAAGCATGTTTTAACTCTCATTTTCATCTAGTTTGAGAGTCTAACATTTAGATTTGAGGGAAATTTCTTTATTTTTCTAAAACAACCTGTTAAAGGCCAATCAAGGGTTTGATTGAAGTTTAAATGATGTTCTAGTTATTCCACCTATGGTCATGACCTGTATCTCAATGGGACAACTTTTCATATGATAGGTTAGGTTTCCACATGGTCTTGAAGGCAGAGGAAGTAAGTTGTTTGAAATTGGGTGATGCCCTAGGGCAGAATTACAATGTTTTCCTTGTGTAAATGGGGTGTTAAAGAAGGGTTTTGATGAAATGTTGAAGGAGCCTTCCATGTAATGGTTGTTTGAGTTTGTACAGGGTATTTTTGAAATGTTGTTGGCATTGGTGAGGTTTGGTAAGCCCAGTTGTCAAGAATTTCAATAAACCCTATATTATTTGCATGAAAGTTGAGGGTTTGGTGGTACAACATTTTAGAGGTCAATGCTCTAAGAAATAATGGTGGAATTTGTTGTTTTGTAACACAATTAGTGACTTTCAATTGAGATTTGGTGAAAAAAAGTGTTTTTGAGGTACCTACTTTGTAAAAGAGGGCTATTTGGTGGCCTAAAAGGCATGGCAGTCTATTGGTTTTCAATATTGTTGCAAAGAAACCTCTTGAAACCTTTTGGTATGTTGTGTTTGGAGTTGAAGTGTGTCTCAAATGATGTTTTTTAGGTCTCTGTACGAACTTCTCTAAAATATATTGAGAAAAAATAGTTTTGGAGGGCTACAAGCCTTTAGGTGTGTGTTTGGGATAAGTTAAGTGTATAGTGTTTAAGGGGCTAGTTTCCTGTTTCAGTCTGATCATTTTGAGTTGGTTGGGGTCTTCACCACCTAGGTTGCTATCATGCTGCCCCTACCTTCTCAACCCTACCGCATTGGCAAGCTAGTGGAGCGTTGGCAAGCTAGCTCACTCACTAGCTTACCAATGCAATAGGGTTGAGATGGTAGGGGAAGCATATGCCTCATAGAAATTGGGCCTCACAGTGATGTAAATCACCATGAGACCCCATTTCTATGAGGCATATGCTGCCCCTACCTTCTCAACCCTACTGCATTGGGGTCTCACTCACTAGCCTACCAATGCGGTAGGGTTGAGATGGTAGGGGCAGCATATTCCTCATAGAAATGGGGTCTCATGGTCACTATGAGACCCCATTTCTATGAGGAATATGATGCCCCTAACTTCTCAACCCTACCGCATTAGCAAGCTAGTGAGTGATCTCACTATCTTTCCAAGCTCACTAGCTTGTCAATGCTACCACATTTTGCATACATTTATATGAAAACATTATTGTCAAACAATTCAAATGCTTTGTCCATGCTTCCATTTTAAGCCATGATTGCAAGATAGGCTGCACCTTTCCCCATGTTGCTAACTTAGCCTTGAATAAAGTGATGCAGCCATGGTAGGAGGGTTCTCAAGGAGAACAATCTGGACTGTGCAACATGAGTAACACAATGAAAGCAACATAGAATATGGAGGAAAATGCAGATACAAATATTCTCATTAACAAAAATCTCAATTACATTCAATTGGAAACATCTGGGCTTACAGATTTCGCTCACAGGCCTGAGATAACATGTCCTAATTACAACATTCCTATATGTTCCTATATGCAAGCTGAAATCTTACAAATAAGATCAATCTTTATTTACCCAATCAACTACTACTAACACTCCTAATGATTGATTACAAGCTTTATATCATATCCACAATTCTGGAAACATCCACGTCAGCCAAAGATCATCACATTCTCCAAGGAAAGAAAATGTAACGTGCGCATGAATAGGGAGGCCTCAAATTTGAATTACTTCATCAACAGATGCATAGAATGAAGTGTGGGCCTATAGTGAAGGTCGGGGACACTCCACATAATATTTAAGATCACACCGTCGAGATCCGCAAGTCACGGGGATGATCCACAAAAGATCAAATTAGTCGTTAGGCTTGGAAACTATAGTTCAAGAAATTGTCATGAACTCTGGAAGCGATAACTTTTCGGAAAAAGATTCAATCATGCTCAAATCTTGGAATAAAGAAAATGAACATGTCCACGATGCATACAAATATCTGCAGGGTCTGGTGAGTAAATATCATGAGTCCACCAACATGAACTGAGCAAGAACAAAATAAGTGCAAAACTGAAAGAAAATATTTTTGGTTGATGCAAGATTTCCAAGAACCATGGATGCTCCTACATCATACATTCGGGGTTATTGAAAAGTGAGTCCCTCGCTTTTCCAGGGCTAAAGGAAAACCAAGATGGTCTACCTCTGCCTAAGAAATCTAAGAAGAATCCTCCACTGGTCTGTCTTTCCACTTCACAAGATATTCTTTGTATTATCTTCCACGAGTCTTTCTCCCATCTTTGACATCCAAAATATCTTCAATCTCATCTAATTTTTGTTTAGGAAACTGATTCTCCAATTTTTCTCCACTTCGTATGCATTTCTAGAATCAAATTTCTTCAAGATTTTACAAGGTCCAAATTTTCTCAACTTCAGTAGATTGTACGTGCCAACTGGAAATCTCTCCTTTCTCAAATATACCATCACTTCATCCCCAACTTCAAACTCCTTATGTCTCCTCTTTTCATTTCTTTTCTCCATATACTTTTGGTTCATGTCTTCCAATTGTTGTTTCACTTGAGTATGCAACTTCTTCATGTGTTTTGCAAATTATTCTGCTTTTGCACTCCTTTTACCTTTCGTACTGATGTCTCTCAATTTTGATATACCTCAAGGATGAATTCTAGTAACAATCTCAAAAGGTGTCTTTCCTGTACTCTTGTTCACTGAATTATTGTAAGTAGACTCTGCTTGTGCAAGGACTAAATCCCAACTTCCGATCTTCTTTCCAACCAAACATCTCAAAAAATTCCCTAAACTCATGTTTACTACCTTTGTCTGTCCTTCATTCTGTGGGTGAAAAGTAGAATTGAACTTCAAATTTGTCTTCATCTTCTTCCAAAGTGTCCTCCAAAAGTAACCAACAAACTTTACATCTCTATCTGAAACAATACTGCTAGGTAATCCATGCAATCTGACGACTTCTTGGAAACAAATAATGTCTCCACTTCTTCAAGGCTTGAACTATAGCATAAAATTCTTGATCATACACTAAATATCTTCTCCTAGCATCATTCAATTTCTCACTAAAATAAGCTATAGGTCTTCCTTCTTGACTCAACACTGCTCCAATTGCATTTCCACTTGCATCACAGTCTACTTGAAATACTTTATTGAAATCTGGTAAAGCCAACACAGGCTTCTCAGTCACCTTTTGCTTCAACAATTCAAAACTTTGATCTGCTCCAGATGTCCATCTAAAATCCTTCTTATCTCCTCTCATTTTTTGTCATAGGACTGCAAATAGAATTGAAATTCCTAATGAACTTCCGGTAGAAACTAGCCAATCCATGAAATGATCTTACCTCCCCAATACTACCTGGTGTAGGACACTCAAAAATTGCTTTCACCTTCTTAGGATCCATCTTCAATCCATCCACAAAGATTACAAATCCTAGATATACCAATTCTTCCTTCATGAAACTACACTTCTTAATGTTTATCAGCAACTTCTCTTCTCTCAACCTCTACAAAAATTGTCTTATATGAAACAAATGTTCTTTTCTACTCTTACTAAAAAATCAAAATGTCATCCAAATACATGATCACAAACTTACCCAATAATTTCTTCAATACCTTGTTCATCAACCTCATGAAATTACTCAGTGCATTTTTCAATCTAAAAGGCATCACCAACCACTCATACAATCCTTCATTTGTCTTGAATGTGGTTTTCCACTCACCCCCTTCTCTGATTTTGATCTGATGATATCCACTCTTCAAATCTATCTTTGTAAAGTATTTAGCTCCACTCAAACAATCCATTATGTCATCCATCTGGGGCAAAAGAAATCTATACTTCACTGTGATCTTTTTTATGGCTCTAGAATCTATACACATCCTCCATTCTCCATCCTTCTTAGGTTCTAACATAGCAAGTATTGCACATGGACTTAAGCTTTCTATGATCAAACCCTTCCTCAACAATTCTTGCACTTGTCTATTCAACTCTTCATTCTATGTCAATGTCATTCGGTGTGTTGCTTTATTAGGAAAACTAGCTCCGGGAATCAGATCCATGCAATGACTAATACTCCTCACAGGTGGTAATCCATCAGGTACATTATCTAAAGTGATCTCTTCATATTCTGTCAACAATTCCTTTATCTCTTCTAGTTGTTCTTCTACATTCTTCAAATCTTTAGTCTTCTTAAGAACTAAGGCATAGAACATGTTCTCATGTCTCAACCCATCTAGGAAACTCCTTCCATCAACCAAACAAAATCTAGTACTCGTATAAACCTCAACTGTAGGAACATCTTCCAATTGCAACAAATTCTACTTCATCCCATTAGAAACAATGGTATATATTTTATTCTTTCCATCATGAATAGCCTGTTTATCATAATTCCAAGGTCTTCCCAACAAAACATGGCATACATCCATAGGCATAATATCACACAAAACTTCATCATGGTAATTTTCTATCTTCAATTTCACCTAACATTGTTCACTTACCAGTATCTTATGCTCATCCTGAATCCAAGCAATCTGATAAGGCTTTGGGTATTTCAACCTTTCTAACTTTAGTTTAGTCACCATCTCTTCAGAAACTTGGTTTTCAGAACTTCCACTGTCAACAATCACCTTGCAACATTTACCATTCACCTTGCATCTAGTTCGAAACAAGTTCTTTCTTTGCAATGGCTCCTTTTCTAACTCACTTTGATATAATACTCTTATGTTCACCAAAATTTCTCCATCTTCCAGTTTATTAGATGATCTGACATGATCTTCCTCAACCAGGGTTGTTCTTCTATTTTTCTTTATCTTTCTACTTGTCTCTCCCTGATTACATTCAAATGCTCTATGTCCTTATCTACCACATTTATAACAAGTTCCCTTGAATATTCTTCTCTCCTATCCTCTATCATCTCTTCTATAACCTTCATTTAGGTAACCACCATATCCTCCTCTTCTGTAAGAGTTTCCATCACCTCTATGGTTCGAGTTATCATTCTTACTGACCTCCTTATCTTTATTATGATCTACAAAAGAGCCTCTTCCTCCTCTAGTAGAAGTTCTTCCTCTTTGAAATCTTCCACCTCTTCCTCTCTGTCTCTGCTCATGTCTTTTGTTCAGCTTCTCCTCTGCTTTTAGGGCACACTGATATGCTTCTTCCACACTTTGCAACTTGATCAAACTAATCTCATCTTGTATAGATGACCTTAAACCATTCACATATCTGGCTACTTGCTCAATTTCCTCCTCCAAATGTCCAGATCTGATGTTCAACTTATAGAACTCCTCAGTATATTTTGTCACACTTGAATCTTTCTGCTTCAAATTTTGCAACTTTCAGAACAAACTAATCTAATAATCTGTAGGCATAAAATTTGTCTTTAACTTGTTCACCATCTGATCCCATGATTTGATTTTCTCCTTTCCTCTTCTTTTCCTATCTACCTGCAAATGTTCCCACCACAGGGATGCATGTCCTCTCAACTTTGTATAAGAAAACTTCACCTTCTTATCTTCAGTAGTACCTTCAAATTCAAAATACTTTTCCATATTTGTAATCTAATCAAGCAATTCTTCTAAATCCAACTTACCATTATAATCTGGTGGATTGAAATGTGGTTTTGTATTCGCTCTGGTTAGGGCTCTTATGAACCTCTCTTCTCCTTGATCTAGGCCAGGTTTCTCTTCTCTTCATCTTTCATCCTGAACTTCTACCTCTTCATCACTCACATCATCAACTAGTCAACCTCTTCTTGTGGCCGTTTCGACTGCATCTAATCAAGAAGCAATTCCTCTCAACATCTCCATTAAAGTTGGGTTTGCATTTCCACGTGCTCCATTTCCTCTAACATTTCTTCTTCCCGATATCTTTACACAAGTCCTCTACAGCTGTAGGTAGAATCCTCAATTCGCCATCCCACAAAAAATCATGAACAGGACTTCACAAATTTTGATGATCGCACAAGGAACGAACCTCACTCTGATACCAATATGACACAACCATGGTAGGAGGGTTCTCAAGGAGAAAAATTTGGGTCATGCAGCATGAGCAACACAATGAAAGCAACACAAAATATGGAGGAAAATGCATATACAAATATTCTCATTAACAAAAATCTCAATTGCATTCGGCCGACAACATTCGGGCTTATAGATTCAGCTCACAGGCCTGAGATAACATGTCCTAATTACAACATTCCTATATGCTCCTATATGCGAGCTAAAATCTTACAATTCAAATCAATCTTTATCTACCCAATCAACTACTACTACCACTCCTTCTAATGATCGATTACAAGCTTTATATCATATCCGCGATTCTAGAAACATCCGTGTCGGCCAAAGATCATCACATTCTCCAAGGAAAGAAAATGTAACGTGTGCATGAATAGGTTGGCCTCAAATTTGAATTACTCCATCAATAGGTGCATAGAATGAAGTGTGGGCCTATAGTGAAGATCGGGGACACTCCATAGAACATTTAAGATCACACCATCGAGATCCGCAAGTCACGGGGAAAATCCATGAATGATGAAATTAGTTGTTAGGCTTGGAAACTATTCTGGTGCCGATTCAAGAAACTGTCATGAACTCCAGAAGTGATAACTTTCTTAAAAAATATCCAATCACGCTCAAACCTTGGAATAAGGAAAATGAACATGTCCACAATGTACACAAATATCCACAGTGTTTGGTGAGCAAATATGACAAGTCCACCAACATGAACTGAGCAAGAACAAAATAAGAACAAAACTAACAGAAAATATTTTTGGTTGATGCAAGATTTCCAAGAGCCAAGGATGCTCCTGCATCATAAAGAGTCTTGTAATAGTGGAGAGAAGGGTTAGAATCCCTTGTAGGTAGACTAATCAAGGAAACATTTAAAATATATCACAACTAAAATTAAAGAGGTAGGTTTAGTGATGAGGTAACTTTAGAAATAGAGATGAAAACCAGAATAGTTTCAAAGATCTATCAATGTGGGAGGAGTATATTCCATTTTTTTAGAGACATGTATGGAAAATTTGGTAGCATAGAAAAGGCAATCAACTGCTTGGTATAACTGTTTGACAAAATACCGCAATGAAAGCTTTGGAGAGTGGTATGCACATCCATAATAAAGGATTGAGAAATGATGTTTTATTTTACTTCCTTAAAATGTATGTCATATATATGTGTATACAAAATGTGGAAGCGTACACAAGGTAAGTCAATTGTTAAATAACAAAATGCATCAAAGAAATGTGGTTTAAAAATGTAATTGGAAAGTGTGTAGAATTGTGTAATTTAAAATGTGCATTGAAAACCTAAGGTTATAATGACAAACAAACAATGATCAACATGGAATATGCAAAATAACAATCCACAAGTCATAATAGAATGAAGGAAAATGTGTAAATACTTTGCATACCTAAAAAACAAGAGTTTCAAATGGAGTTCTACCCAATTATGTAGCCTTAGCTTCTTCATTCTTCAAACTCCTCAACAATTTGACTTTTTCAAAAGCTTGTTCCCCTCTAAACTTCAATTGTATATCAGTTTTCACTAGAATTCAAACTTGAATTGATATTATATGCCTTTCAACGTGAGAAATCTGTTATTTCATGCAAAGATGGTGGAAAGATCATGAAAAAGGTGGTGGAATGTGAATGACATGCATGCACACTTCACAACATCATCAAAAAGCTACTTTTTGTCAGAGCACACACATAACCAGCAGAATACATAGAATGTGGGCCTTGAGATTACAGGTATATTGAGTTTTTTACCATTTTTAGAGCAAGAAAAAATATGCTTGTGTTATAATGTGAGCACGTTATTTCTTGCTAAAAATGGTCATATCTCTACTTCTTCAAAACGTGCTCATGTTATGAGAAAGTTGGTTTTTTAATAGATTTATTTTCTCTCTTTGTCTATACCCTATATACCCTAATTCTATCTCTCTCCCCTCTACCCTTATACCCTCACTCACTCCTTCTATCTCTCCCATCTACCCTCTACCCTTAACCCTTATACCCTCAACCCTTAAACCCTAATTCTATCTCTCTCCCCTCTACCCTCTACCATCTATCTCTCTCCCACTCCCTCCCTCCCCCCTCCCTCTCTCTCTATCTCCTACCCCCTCTCCCTCTCCCAACTCCCTCTCTCTCACTCACTCACTCCTATCTCTCTCCCCTCTACCCTCTACCCTTAACCCT
>VDFB02321920.1:111240-177374 GCA_007258455.2 Sequoia sempervirens
CTCTCTCTCTCTCTCTCTCTCCCCCCTCTCTCTCTCCCTCTCTCAATTCTCTCTCTCCCTTCCTTTATCCCTCCCACCCTACCTAGATAATTCCCTCACTCCAACCCCTTCTCTCCCACTCCCCCTCTCTTAAAATCTCACTTCCACCCCCTCTCCCTCTCCAGACTCTCTCTCTCTCTCTCTCTCCCTCTCCCACCCTACTTGGACAACTCTATATCTCTCTCTCTTAAAATTATCCTTCCATCTAAAGACATAAATAAATACATACATACAAGCATAATACATATGTACATACAATCCTACATACATACAAGCATACATGTACATGTGTAGATACAATATTACATACAAATAGGCATACATACAATATACATGCATTGATGCATGTAGGCATCCATACATACATACATACATGACATACAAGCATACATGTACATACAAACATACAAATATATAAACATACATTCAATAGATTAGAATTTAACATAAAGAAAGACATAACGCGAGCACGTTATATCACGCTTGTGTTATGTCTTGATAGACATGCTCCCCACAAACGAAAAAAACCATGTAAAAACTGAGATATAACGCATGCACGCTATATCTTGCTTTGAGAATCCCCAAGCCTTGGGATTGGTATTTTACTTGGAATACCAACCCAAAGGCTTGGATAGAATTCCCAATGACCAGAGACATGCTTTTTGCAAATTCTACAATATTTCACATAATCGGGTTCGTGCTCACCGCCAGGATTGCACGTGGTTCAATATCAAACAAATCGAACATCTGGGTAATGTTAGGTTCTCTCTTAGCTATCCAATGATGTAATTTTTTTCACTTTCTGACAATGTTAAGCCTTTCATCCATAATTTCTTTTGTTTGTATGTCTCTTTTTGGCAAAAGTTTGGTTTTTTTTATAAATTAACCATTCATCAAAATTTCAAATAAATTAAATTTTTAGAAACTAGACTCCATTCTACAATTTTTTTTTTTAAAATTCAATTAGTTTCCAAAATTTTTAGGGGTAGCGGGCAAAAATTCTATTTTTCAAGAAGTATCCACTTCGAAAATTAGTAAAAAATAAAATATTCATTAAAAAATTATGAGAAAAATCATGCATCAACTACATACTATTAGCTAACTTCTGACCATAGCGATTTTAAAAATACTAAAAAAAAATTCACCATGTTAGGGTCATACAAGAGTTTCTATGTTATGTTTTTCTGACAAAAACAACACCAATTTGTGTACGTCCCTCATTTGAACCCCTTAATCTCAACCATTTTTAAAATTAATTAGTAGCTTAGAAAGTAGACTCAGAGCACTTCGATCCTTCTTTTTGTTCCATCTCAAAATTTTGAGTGTAACTATCCTCAATTTCATGTCCAAGGTTAGTATTTCCTAATTTCAGAAAAAAAGTAGCCACTTAATTCCCCTTTTTTGGAACCATCTTTGTGCACTTACTCCACTTGCAAAGGAATATTCTAAGGGAATATTCCTCCTTTGCACATTCCTCCAAAAGGAATATTCCCATGGAATATTCCTTCCCCTTTTGTACAATTAAACTTTGTTTGAATTTGTTAAATATCTATTTCCCTCACCCATGAGAATATTTCAAAGAATATTTTATTTTCTCACTCATTTAGAAAAAAGGGAATAGTCTTACAAGACTTCATGTGCAAGTTAACTTATAAGACTTCTTGTGCAAATTTTGAAAGTGTGTTTGTTTGGATGAATATAAGCCCTTGATTAAATATCAACTTGCATTTTCAACCCTTGATGAGAATCCATGATCCATGCCTCCATCTTCTTTCCTTTTTTACCATTGATTAGCTTTTTCAATCTTATCCCTTCATTTTTCATTTTCTTTCCTATAAATAAAGCACTATTTGGAGACAAATGGATTCATCTTTTTCAAAGAAAAATTATGTTGTTGAAATCACTCACAATCACACTCATTTTTAACTCACATTTAGCATATTTTAGTTTAAATTAGTTGCATAATAGTGTTGGTCTAAATAATGTCTTGTACCTAGTTCATTCATTACTAGGGGACTTATTTACATATGCTAAGTTTACTTAGGTCATAGGAAGGAATTTTTCTATAAGATGTTAGTTGTCATTAGTTGTTATCTTATCCTTTGACAACAACTACATGTGAACCTAGGTTAGTTTGATTAGTTGTTTCATGTCATATGATTAAGACACTTGTCATAATCCTATGACTTCTTGCATCTCACCTTGGCTATATAACCAAGGGGTCTCTCTCATTGTAAACAACCATCTCATATTATTGACATTGAATATAGTTTATTCTTGTCATATTATCTCTCTTGTGCTTTCCATTCGGCTTCTAGGTCTTGGAAGCCATAGCCAATTCTAATATGGTATCAGAGCGGGTCGGGTGCCATTGGAGAGTCTTTTTCTGAAGAGAGATACCAGATTTGGGGGTGTTCCATTTTGTGGATCTTTATTCCAGGTTCATATTAGAGCTTGTTGGTGCAAATCTAAGCTCACCATTACGTCCAGAGTGTTCAAGAAAGTCAATTTTTCCTTTTGTTTTGTCCAAATTAGACATATGAGGCCAAATCTATGAGGATTTGAAGTTGAAGAGTGGTTGCCAAATCTAGAAGGTAGCTACAATTTTGGAGCATGTTAGGTCAAATCCAACCCTTCCATCGCATCCAGAAGGGACAAAAACCCTAAGATCGACTGCCAATTTGTCCAAATCGAAACAGTTGTCCAATGAGACAACAAAAAAAAATTCCCAAAGAGCTATACAACCCCCAAGCATCATTATGATAGCAACGGTACGATTTTTGTAAAAAAATATTCTATTCCGTAAAAAAAAATTTGAAATTTTTTTTAGAAAAATTAAAAATACCCCATTGATTTTTCTAGATTTTTTTTTTAAAATCAATTGAAAAAAAAAGGGGGAGGTTTTAATTTTTGCGGAGTACGTAGGAGATAGGGTACGTAGTATACCCTATACCCACAATATCCTCGGGTAGGCCCAGTGGGTGCCATGTGGCCATAGGCCGTGGCCCCCACTGCCCCTTATTTCTGCACCCAGCGGTTCATAAATCTGGTCGGTCAATCAAAGAAGTCAGCGAGGGTTTTATATTCCGGTGTTCAGTGTTCAGTAAATCGACAGTCTCACAAAATACCGGTAGATTCTTATCATATCAGGGAATATTCTAGATTCTTAAAAGATTCCATTGGGTAAAATATTCTTCAACATATTCTGTTTCAGCGGAGAATATTCTGATAGCATCTACACAGATCCCAACTGATCGAGGAGAATATTCTGCCGACGGATAGCATATTCTTTTTTATAGCCGATAGCAGTCAAATTTAACATAGTGAGTTGCTGACATTAGCAATATGTCAGCATTTAAAAAAAAAATTGCTCCCCTCACTGTTTGTAATTTAGTTTTGGAAGGTGAACTTTGAAGGCTAATATCTTGCTCATTTTGACTCCTTTTTCTGAGCAATGTTTTTTTATTTAGTCTAATTTTTCATGCTCTACACGATGGTGCAATCAAAATTTGGTTTTGGTGTATTGTTTTTCCATAATTTGCAGATTCTCACAGGTGTTGATGTTTCGTCCTCATTTTGGGAACTTCATGAGCTCATATCTTGCTCCTACGGTAACATTTTTGGGTGAATTTTTTTTTAAAGTGCATGATTTTTCGTGTACTTCTCAGTGGTATGATCGGATTGATCTCATCTTGTGCCAAAAATTGTACTTGATTTTGTGGCCTATTTTGGCATTTGCATACACAAAGATCAAAGTCCACTTTTTTGTTTTTGGCAAGTGGCAACTGTAAACGCACTAAATATAAAGTGCCAAATCAAATATTGTTGGGGGGGTTTCTTGATTGAGTAATTTGGGGGGGTAATCTTGTAGTGATTGGTTACATTCTTTTTCTTGGTTTGTGTTCTTGCAAATGGGGAAATCTCAAATTGAACTCCTTAATCCACACAATTATGCTACATGGAGAAAATTGGTATGGAACTATCTCATGATGGAAGGTCTAATAGGTCATCTAAAGGACACCATTCAAAAACCTACTGATGCTAAAGAATTGGCAAGGTGGGAGATTGATCGTGAAAAAACACTTGGATGCATGTGTTCATTAGTCTCATTTGATTTGCAATTTCATATTGAATCACGCAATACACCTAAAGAAGCTTGGGAGACTTTTGAAAAATTGTATGGTAAAATAGATAAGATTAGGGGTTATCATATTGATAATGATTTGATGAATCTTGATCCTAAAATTTTTGACCACATCCAAGACTACATCTCCAAAATCAAGTAACTAAGAACACAGTTGAAAGAATACAGTATTGAAAAAGAGGATTTATAGTTGATTCTAAATGTGTTATCCAAGCTTGGTCCTGAGTATTTAGTTTTTGTTTCTAGCTTTCATACCCATCGACTCTCTATGGGAGCATCATATGTTGATCCTAAGTTTGATGACTTTGCAAATATCCTAATCCAAGAGGAAGCTAAGTTAATGAACATGAGTCTAATCAAGTCTTCCAAGTCACATGCATTGGTGGCAAGTGAGTCTAAGGGACAAAAATAATCAGGTAATCTTGATAAGAAGCAAAAGAAGAAAAAAAACAATCCACATAAAGAATCAGAATCCTCATCCTCAAAAGGAGAATCATCTAAGAAGGAGAGGCCTTTTTGTGCATATTGCAAGAAGGATGGACATGAAGAGCACTATTGTTATAAGAAGGATATTGATGAGTTGAAAAATCTTGTCAAAAAGAATCACATTGATTTTCCTTCTAGAATGTCTGAATCTTCTTCTCCTTCTACTTCAAAATAGTCTAAAAAGGACAAAGGTCAAGCATCTACATCAGGAAACAAAGATCAAGCTCTTTGTGCTTTTTCAGGGAGATGGCTTCTAGATTCAGGAGCATCTCATCATATGGCATCTTCACAGACTATATTCTCTTCATTTCAGCCTTGTACTATGTCTCCTATCTTGATGGGAAACAATACACATGAGTGTAATAGGGAAGGGATCTATTAGTTTTGGGGACAACACTTTTCAGGATGTCTTGTGTGTTCCTCATTTTACGAACAATCTTCTTTCCATATATCAGATTACACATGGTGGAGATGGGAGAACTGTGGAGTTCACTCCTGATTCATCATCATTTGAGACTTGGAAACTAGAGAGATCATTGCTACTGGGGTGGTTGATCATTCATCTCGGTTGTATACCTTTGCAAATTTTGCTTCTGATGGTGACATTGTTCCTTCGGCTATTGATCATATAAACCATGATTCAGAGGAGACATTTGGCTTCTTGAACTTGGGATTTCTCGCATAGATCCAGTTCTTGAGTCATGCATTTCATCTCCTCCATCTACTGTTGTATTTAATGATACTTGCGATTCAACAGTTTTGGCTCCTTGTGATTCAGTGCAGCATGATATACATAGTCTTCCAGATATGGCTACTTTGGATGACTTCCTGATAGGTATTTCAGACTTTTTTTTGGAGTCTCATCTTGCATATTCTTGGGAAATCATCAATGGAATTCATCTTCTCTTTGATGAAGATGCTCCTTCTTCAGTTGTTGTGAGGGAACACCTCGACCCTCTTGTTCATTCTCTACATGATCATTCTTCACAGTTTGACGTGAGTGTGGATACTTTTGGACAACATTTGGAGGAGGCTACTTTGTCTTCAAAGGGGATATCATTTTCTTTGGATCATGTTCTACATTCATCTCTACTAGATGTTGGATTGTCCTCTTCAGCAATGTGTCCTAGAACGCCTATTTGGAGTGTGTCATCTTCCGACATCGACATGGAGACACTTGAGCATGCTTCAGAGACAACGTCATACATCATCCATATTCTTGATATCCTACATACATCCATGATTTTGTTTCTTCCTAATGGGAGGAACGTTGTTCAGCGAGATTGGATCATCTTTAGCATTCAATGTCGAGCTTCTACCATCATTGCAGGAGACTCAACATTGAGGGGGGGATGCCTTGTCTCTCTTCTACTTCTCTCTTATGGGGGGGTATTTTTCCTCACATGGGGTTTTGGCCTTCTCATGCATCATTGAGAGCATTGTATTTCTTTTTTGTATTTGATCTCTCTTTTGGGGAGGAGGTTTGTCCCATTGGATTTTCTCCTTTTCTCCAGTTGTGAGAGATTGCATTTGCATTGTACATGGGTACCTAACATGGCCTAGTAGTCGGGACCCATCTTTGCATCTTTGTGTCATTTGCATAATAATCTACTACTCCCTAAGTTGCACTTAAGGGGGGGTGTTGGTGTAAATAATGTCTTGTACCTAGTTAATTCATTACTAGGGGACTTATTTACATATGTTAAGTTTACTTAGGTCATAGGAAGGAATCTTTCTAGAAGATGTTAGTTGTCATTAGTTGTTATCTTATCCTTTGACAACTACTACATGTGACCCTAGGTTAGTGTGATTAGTTGTCTCATGTCATATGATTAAGACACTTGTCATAATCCTATGACATCTTGCATCTCACCTTGGCTATATAACCAAGGGGTCTCTCTCATTGTAAACAATCATCTCATATTATCGGCATTGAAACAGTTTATTCTTGTCATATTATCTCTCTTGTGCTTTCCATTTGGCCTCTAGGTCTTGGCAGCCATAGCTAATTCTAAAAAATAGCTTAGCTTCCATTAATGGCTTCCATAATGCATCCATTTAGCTAATTAGATAATTAGGGTTTGAATCTTTTTAGTTTAAATCTCATTTACATTAGCTTAGCAATTGCATACTTGAATCATTTTAGCATAAATCATGTTAGATTAGCTTTTGCATCATACTCATTTTTGCATAAATCATATTTTCAATCACATCTCACAACCGTTTCATCGATTCTCTTCAATATAATCGATTGAAACAAGCTCACTGATCACAGGATTGGGAAAGGGTCATCGTTCCACATCAACATGACACCACTCCCAAAACGGGATAAGTTTCAAATGGGTTAGAATAGACATTTTAAACATTTTCATAATTTAGAATGTTTTATTTTACTGAATGTTTAGTTTAACTTCAATTCGATTGATCTTGTTTAGATTGAGTATTAGTGGTTTTTTATGTTTTGATTCTTCATGGATCAAGTGTAATCGGCCCATACTAATATCCTCGGTCATAGCAACTAGCATGTAAAGGATATCTCAATACATCTTCATGATTTGGCATGATTGATCATAATAGCTCCTTGCACATGATTTGCTTCATTCATCTTGATGTCTTGCAATTTTGAACTTGATTAATGAAAGTATTATAATAATGTTGTTAAATCTACCCTTGAATTTCCTAAACTAAATTTAGGATCTTCAATTTTCTTCAATGGATTTTCTAGGTGTGCTTCTAGGATTTCAAATGATAAAATGACTAGTATTTATATGCAATTCTTCTAATTTCTTGAAAATTAAACACTGATGGAAAACAAATGAATTTTATTTTCAACAAATAAAATACCAACACTAACATATTTTAATTTGGGCCCAAAAGAAGTGGTCTATGGCATGGGGCACCCTAGACTAGATCCATTCTTTTGGGGCCCAAAATATCAAGGGAAAAAATTAAATTTTCATTTTCATTTTCATTTGCATTAATTTTCAAGGATATTCATAAAACGGACAATTAAATGCATGATTAGGTTCAAGCACATAGGGGGAGCAAAACCTAGTGTGAGATTGTCAAGGGTGACAATTTTTGACACTACAAGAGAAATTTGATATCATTAAATTTTTTAAATAAAATATGATCCATTTCATCATTCTTGAATTTAAATATGAAATTATGCTAAAGGAGATACAAATTATTGCTCGTATTGTTGGTAATGAATTGGTATTATTTCAGTAGTAATTTAGAGTGGGTGCACAATATGTGAACTTAGTAAGGCTTGTGATGTAAAGGATGAGTCTATGCATATATATACCATAATGAAGCTCATACATGTATGACTTGGATAGATCCAACATATATTGTTTAAAACATTAACCCACTATTTTTTATCTTATGCCCCTCAAAACCTAGGTTGTGATATGCATATACTAATGGAAGTTTGATAATAGATAATTAGGCAACATGATAATAAAGTGGGAAGAAGGTTCGATAACATCAAAAATTTAAATTTAAATATGTTACATTTCATAATTCTTGAATTTAAATATGAAATTATGCTAAAGGAGATACAAATCCTTGCTTGTGTCATTGGTAATGAGTTGGTATTATTTAAGTAGTAATTTGGAGTGAGTGCACAACAAGTGAACTTAGTAAGTCTTATGATGTAAATGATGAATCTATGCACATATATACTATAATTAAGCACATATGTGTATGACTTGGATAGATCCAACATATATTGTTTGAAACATTGACCCACTATTTTTTATATTACCCCCTCAAACTCTAGGTTGTGATATACATATACTAATGGAAGTTTGATAATAGATAATTAGGAAACATTATCAAGTAGGAATTGAGTTAGATATAATCAAAAAAATTGAATTAAAATATGATCCATTTCACCATTCTTGAATTTAAATATGAAATTATGCTAAAGGAGATACAAATTCTTGAGTGTTGATAATAAATCGATACTATTTAAATAGTAATTTGGAGTGGGTGCACAACCTATGGAATTAGTAAGGTTGGTGATTTAAAGTATTAATCTATGCATATATATACCATAATGAAGCTCATACATGTATGACTTTGGATAGATCCAACATACATTGTTTGAAACATTAACCCACTATTTTTTATCTTAACCCACTCAAACTCTAGGTTGTGATATACATATACTAATGGGAGTTTGATAATAAATAACTACAAAACATGATCAAATGGGAAGAGAGTTATATGTATCAACAATTTAAAATTAAATATGATCTATTTCATCATTCTTGAATTTAAATATGAAATTATGCTAAAGGATATAGAAATTATTGAGTGTTATTGGTAATGAATTGGTACAATTTAAGTATTAATTTGGAGTGGGTGCACAACATATGAACTTAGTAAGGCTTATGACATAAAGGAAGAATCTATGCATATATATACAATAATTAATATCATACATGTATTACTTGGATAGATCCAACATATATCGTTAGAAACATTAACCCATTGTTTTTTATCTTACCCCCCTCAAACTCTAGGTTGTGATATATATACATGTATACTAATGGAAGTTTGATAATAGATAATTAGGAAACATGATCAAGTGGGAAGCAAGTTAAATACCATCAAAAAAAATTCAAAGATGACCCATTTCATTATTCTCATCTAAATACGAAATTGTTCTTTAAAAGAGATACAAATTCAAGTGTTGTTGGTATTGTAGATACTATTTAAGTATTAATGAAGTGGGTGCAACATGTGAACTTAGTACTTGGATTGTGATACATTTAAATTAGGAAGATGAAAGTGGAATAACAAGTTTTCTTTCACTTTCAAACTTGTCATTTCATTGTTGTTTACTTTTTTATATTAAAATAATACCTTCATTTTAAGGTTATCTTTGAATGAAGGCATTATTTTATTTTTAAAAAATAATAAAAATCACCTTCCAACAAATGGTTACCTTCATTCCAAGGTTCTTAGAACACTACCTTCAAATGAAAGCACCTTCATTTGAAGGTGTTTGAATGTTTTGAGCACCCCACACCATAAAAAAGGTGATATAACACAAGTGGGACTCACTATTGTGGGTTCACCCATTTGATTAGATGAAAGATGAAACCGTTTTTTTTAAGATTGATCTTTCATTAGAGTGTCATCAATTAATAATGAAGGAAGAAGGCATATTGGAAATAGCATTCAAAACTAGGTATGATCATTATTAGTTCACAATTAGACCTTTTGGATTCACTAATGCTCTAGCTAGTTACATGAATTCAATGAACGTATTTCATGATGACCTTAATAGTTTTTGCTCATATTTTTAGATATTTTAAAATATTCCAAAAATGAGGAACACTTAACTCACTTTCAAATGGTATCATAAATTCTAAGGAAGCACAATCTTTATGGTAATTATCAAAGTTTACATTCTTTGAAAAGAAGATACAGTAATTGAGTCACATTATATTTGCAAAATATATAGTTGTCGATTAAGACAAAATAAAATTCATTATGAAATGGGTGATTCCTAGAATTATTTAGAGATTATAATTTTCATGGGACTAGCAAGTTCCTATAAAAGATTTATAGAGTGATTTTCCAAGATAGCTAGCAATATCACCTACTTATATATAGGATGAATAATATATATTATTTGGATTGACTAATGTGGAAAATACTTTCAATTTTTAAATGAAGAGTTAACTATTATACCCATATTGAAGGTACTAGACCCTAATGAAAATGCATGGTACTAGTGGTTGATGTCTCAATAGAAATACTTGGGAGAATATTACTATGAGATTAGAGTTGTAGCATATGAATCTCATAAATTGGAAAATTTTGAGTTGAACTAGTTCCTCATGATTTTGAGTTAATATCTATTATGCATACATTGAAAAATCAAAGACATTTCCTCTTAGGAAAATCATTTGAACCTAAAATAGATCACCTTGGGTTGAAATGCATATTCACCCAACCATGTCTAAATTCAAGACAATATAGGTGGTTGGAGTTCCTAATTGAATATAATTTTAAAATTGAGTGCATAAAATGGAAAGAGAACTTATTAGCCAACACTTTTAGCAAAAAAAAGACATATTACATATATTGCAACTACAAGAATAAATTAATGCAAACTTTATAAGTTCATCTTAGTTATCACCAATTTGAGTGATAAAAGTTTTGATTGTTTAGATACTAAGGTAGAATCTATGTTCTAGTAAAGGATCATCTAGATCAATAGTAGTGAATGAAGCACATCATTTTCCATATTCAAATCATTCAAGTGTGAAAAATATGTATGCATACCTTAAGGTTATATTTGCATAATATCTAATTATTGTTTTACTATGTAGTCATTGATCTTCCAACATTTTTACTTATAGTATAATCTTTATTTGTGCATTTAAGCATAAAGGTGTGAAAGGAGTATGTGTTCCCAAATTCATATTTTATCTAGTCAACTTTGGATCTTTGATGCAAATTTATGACTTTTTTTAATTTAAATAGTGACCTAATGATTAATTCAACTATGTTCTTGTTAATCAAGAAACAAGTGAACCTTGTATCTTTGTGTTGTTTATATTTTTGTGAGATGTTTAATTTTTTTGAGATGAGAGAAACTATGGTTGAATGTGGATTTATTCTAGGTGCATTTTTTTGCCATATATTTAATTTTATTAGTAAATGTGTACATAGCTTACCCTTACATTGTAAATGTTGATTGTGACCAATGAGTGATGGAACTAAAATATAATTTTGATGATCAATATGTTCAAATTGAGAGAATTAAGGCCTCCTCAAAAGGAATTGTAATGGTCCACATATTAGGTCAATATTGAGATAAGTTAATTTTATTAATAAAGCTTTCCATTTGATAATTATCTCTAACCCATTTTTTAGTATAATATTATGTCCATTTTTTTGTAACATATTTGATACCCTTGTAAGTTTTGCAAGGGTTAGACCAAATATGCACACCATGAGAAAAACCCATCTCCAAAAAGGAGGTTTTGTTTACAAGTGAGGGAGGACCTCCACAATACTAAAATTGAATCTTGTGTTGTCATTTAATTCCTTGAGTGATGGATAGTATTGAAGTTTCCCATTATAACAAGTTGTTTAGGTGTGGTAATGGAAGCCTTATCCTTAAGAAAGGTAACATGTTGGGTCCTCTTATTACCAATGGTAGGAATATACATATTATATATAAGTTAAATTGAATTTCATACAAGTAGAAATCCATAAGTAAACCCCATTAGAAGTTTCTAATTCTTCATCAAATATTTATATGGATCCCAATGGATTAAAATCATTTAAATGATGAATCGAATGATGTGTTTGGATCTCCCAAGCATTATAAATTTATTTATTTTTTTGTTAGTGTAAACAAGGTTATTCCCTAACCAATTTCTCTCTTGGATCTTTCTCACACTTAGTTAAGTTTATTTAGGGTATGCTTTGGGCACATTTAGGTTATTTATTTTTTGTGTCTCATGTCATATGATTTTGACACTTGTTATGATTGTATGTTGTCTTATGGTGCACCCTTTCCTAATAAGTAAGGTTTCTCTTATACATTAATCATCTTGTATATATTGTATCACTATTGGCAATATAGAATTATTTGTTTCTTCTCTCTTAGGTTGAATATTGTTTGGTGATGGAGAAGATTTTTTCTTCTATGGTTCCTTGAGCTGAATTTAACATGGTGATGTAGGAGCATCTAGGGTGTAAGAGAAATTTTGCATCAACCAAAAAAATAGTTTTATTTATGTATATTTTGATCTAGTAAATAAGGGATAAAAAGAGTAGGTTTACATATGAAGGCATTGGAACTCAAAATTTTCCCCAAAGCTTTGTTTTGTAAACTGCACATGTTAGGTGATTTTGAGCGAAGGTTAGCTCTAGAATGGTAGATATTAATCATTGAAGTTTCTGACATCTTGATATAATCTTTAAAGTGAGATATGAGGCCTTAAATGACCTTTTTTGGGCCCAAAATGTGGTAAAATATGTTTACATATTTTGGATGTTGTAGAGCTCTTTGAGTACTTCAATTTTAAAAAACTTGGGCTCAATCAAGTAATCAAGTGAAAAGTTATGGCTCCCAAAAGTCGTAATAAATTTGGAAATTTTCTTAGGCCAAAAAAAAAAAAAGTTAGATTCATTTGGCACCAAAATGGAAGTCACAATTTGTTGAAAAATGGAAAACTCATATAAAGTCATCACAAATGGAAGGAGACTCATTTTGGATGAAGATATAGGAAAAAATTTCTACTTTTGAGCACAAAGTGAAGGTTGTTGCTTAGGGTGGCCATTATTTCCATTCTTAGACTTGTATGTTTGATTTCCTACATGTATTTGCAGCCCATATTTTTATAATAGTAGTCTTGTGACTTTGATAATTATATTATATTTGATTCAATTCTTGTATATTTTTTTATGAAAGTATAATAAAAAAATTAGATTTGTTGTTCCTAAATTGTGTTGTTTGTGTAAGGTTGAGTTTGAGGGGGATTCCCCCTTCATCAAGTGGTATCAAAGTGGGAGTTCTTGAGTGTGTAAATATATCACTAAACATGAGGAACTTGTTAAACATGCATAAGACAACTGAGAGGGGGGGTGAATCAGTTGTCACACAAATTCAAACTTAAAACTTTATCACTTATCAAATCTTTAACCACACAAATTTGTTATTAAATATGAGCATGAAACACAAATAATAGAAAGTAAATCAACACAATGAACACCAGATTTTTATGTGGAAAACCCAATAAGGGAAAAACCACGGTGAGGGTTAACTCACAATATAAAGATTATAAACTGAATACAAAGGCTCACTACCCAAAAGAGGACTCACTTTCCAAATACAAAGGCTCACTGCCTACAAAGGACTCACTATCCAATAGGGAGGCTCATTGCCTATAGATACAAAAGAGAACAAAAGATCCACCACAACAATTAAAGCACATTCGCTAGATTATAGAAACCTTCAATTCACTGCCTTTAGCACACTGAAAATCTGCTATCACAACTCACTCATACACACTTCTACTCTTATGATTTGTGGCACACTTTCATCGCTTTGCATCACACTGTCATACAATTCTTCACAACTCGCCTTGATTTTATACCATTCTCAACCTTAGAAACATTTACCAAGGTCAGCCACAATACATTGTTTCATAAATTCAAATTATGTCGGCAACTCTAAATTACTGTAGTGGAAAGGAATAAGAATGGACCAATGATATTATTTTTTTGAACCATCTACATGCTTCCTTAATTGAATTTTATTCTATGAATGAAGTGTAAACACCAGGTCGGCCAAACCTAATGAAAACACAAATTATCAATGATGCAGGCACTTCCAACAAGAATATGACAGGTGGATGACTCAACACACTTCATTATGCATGAGAATACATCTCAGAATCTTCCAAATACATCTGCAACAAAAATAAAAAACTTAAAACACTAAACTCCTTTCACCAGTCAATTTGGGTTGTGTAGACAAACATAGAAATGCTAAAACATGATTTTTGGATCACCAAACTCCAATCCTCTTCACCAGAGCATAGGAAAGAGCTTCACAATACAACTCCCAGATCCGCACGATCTGAAACAAAGCAGTGGAGAATTGCGGAGAAAACATATTTCTCCCAATCCATAGAACATGGACTCTATTGGTTGAACACATATACCGGTGGACACAACTTTCACATACCATCTCACCAGAAACTGAAACTCAGACTATATCATCATCAGATCATCATCAACACACCTTCATATCCACACAAGCATAGGATCAACACAGGCGAAATGTGGAGCACATACCGGAGCACATACTGAACACACTCAACACTCTGACTTCTCTTAATTATTTTTTTCAAAATCACTTGGAAAATCATCACACAAACATATCTACAACAACATAAAGATAGCTCCATGTACTCACAACATCTCAATAACATCTTAGCCATATATGTACAATCTGCAACACACTAAACAGTGTTGACATCAATGACAACATCACTAGATAAGCTCATACTTGCAACAATCTCCCCCTTTGTCATTAATGGAAACACATAACCTTTTCTCCCCCTTTGACATCAATGGAAAAGAACAACTACTCTGATTAATCCCCCTTAGGAGTACACTCATATTGCAACAATGAAAATCTTTTCTACTCCCCTTGCGGAGTAGACCCATCAATCAATCCAGGTGAATGAAGAATTTATGAATTCACTCGACTAATACACCTTCATGTGCACCTAGTTAGGAGGGCCAATGATCCCCAAACTCTCCCTAATATGCTCAAAAGTATCCTTCAAAAGAGACTTAGTGAATATGTCTGCAATTTGTTCCTTTGTAGTTACATATTCCAATTTGACCTCATTCTCTAGCACTTTCTCTCTCGAAAAATAATACTTGATAAATATGTGCTTCGTTCTTGAATGCATAACCGGATTCTTCAAAATGTTTATTGCACTTGTATTATCACAGAAAATAGAAATAGGTTCATCACATACCACACCAATGTCTTTCAGAGTTTGCTTCATCCACAGAACTTGTGTACAGCAGGATGCGGCAATAATATATTTAGCCTCTGTAGTGGATAAAGAAACCAAGTCTTGATTTTTACTCAGCCATGAAACTAGTCTTCCACCAAGAAAGAAAGCACCACCATTGGTACTCTTTCGGTCAGCCACACATCCATCCCAATCAGCATCTATATAATCACTCAAGGTGAAATCATTACTCTTAGGGTACCATAGTCCATAATCCGGTGTGCCTTTAAGATATCTAAATATTCTTTTTACAGCCATAAGATGTGCTTCTCTAGGATCTGCTTGAGATATAGTAACTAATCATATTGCATGCATAATATCTGGTCTGGTAGTAGTAAGGTACAACAATCTGCCAATCATGGTTCTATATTTTCTCTAATCAGTCTTAGCAGATTCATCATCCTTGCTCAGTTTACATCCGGTTACCATAGGGGTACAAACCGGTTTAGAATCATCCATCCCAAACCTTTTCAACAACTCTTTTACATACTTGGATTGTGAAATGAATATCCCTTTGTTAGTTTGATTCACTTGTAGACCAAGGAAGAAATTCAATTCACCAATCATAGACATCTCAAATTCTTTCTTCATTTCTCTAGCAATTTTTTTACACATGCCTTCATTTCCTCCAAAAATGATATCATCAACATAAACAACTACAATCAACATCTTATTACCTTGCACTTTGAAGTAGAGGTTATTGTCAACTGAACCTTTGTTGAATCCTTGCTTTGTCAAATATTTTTCCACTCTTGCATACCAAGCTTTGGGAGCTTGCTTTAATCCATACAACACTTTCTTCAATTTACAAACAATGTTTGGCTTGTCAAACAGCTGGAACCCTTCAAGTTGCTCCATATATACTTCTTCCTCCAACTCACCATTCATAAAAGTTGACTTAACATCCATCTGATATACCTTAAAGTCCTTGTGTGTATAAAATGCCAAAAACATTATGATAGCTTTCATTCGGGCCACAGGGGAAAATGTTTCCTCAAAATCTATGCCTTCAACTTGTGAATATCCTTTGCATACCAATATTTCCTTATTCCTTACTACTCCATTTTCATTTAGTTTGTTTCTGAATACCCATTTCAAACCAATCACATTCTTGTTCACAGGTCTAGGAACTAGTTCCCATGTATGATTCTTCTTTATCTGTTACAATTCCTCTTTCATAGATCTCATCCAACTTTCATCTTCACATGCTTCCTTTACAGATTTTGGTTCTATTTTATAGAGTAAACAAAAATTTACCTCAGCTACAACTTTGCTTCTTGTATTTACACCTTCACTCTTATCTCCAATTATTTGATCTTCTAGATGATTCTTCTGTACATATTTAGGAGTCTTAATAACAGGTTTCAGTTCATTATCTTCTTCTTCCACTTGTTCTTCTTCCTTCTCTTTATTTTCTTCAAGTATACGTCTGCAAATAGGATCATCAGGTTCAACTTCACTTATCTCAATAGGTTTGTGTATGTCTTCATCAACTTTCACATTAGCACTCTAAATAATCTTCCTTAATCTTTTGTTAAAGCATCTGTATGCCTTGCTAGTGGTAGAGTAGCCAAGAAATACTCCATCACATCTAGCATCAAACTCTCCAAGATTTTCATCATTTCTTTTAATATAGCATCTGCTTCCAAATACCTTAAAATATTTCATAGTAGGAATCTTACCAGTCTATAACTCAAAAGGTGTCTTCATGCTATTGTCTCTGATCTAAAATCTATTAAGAACATAAACAGTAGTATGTATCACTTCTCTCCAATATACATTTGATACATTAGATTCTTTCATCATAGTTCTAGCAACTTCCTATACTGTCCTATTTTTCCTTTCAACTACTCCATTCTGGTGAGGGGTTCTCAAGGAAAAATACAATCTTTTTATGCCATGCATCTCACAGAATGCATTAAATTCACTAGAACTAAATTCACCACTTCTATCTGATCTTAAACATTTGACTTTCAAATTTACTTCATTCTCCACTCTTTCTTTGAATACCTTAAACCTATCCAGAGCCCGATTCTTTTCTATGAGAAAATCAACCCATGTCATCCAAGTGTAATCATCAATAAGCAACATGAAATATCTATCACCATTCAGGATTTCAGTCTTAGTCAGACCACAAAGATTAGTATGTACCAACTCTAGCATGTCGGTAGTAGAATATTCTTTTCCTTTAAAGCTACATCTTGTCTACTTCCCCAGTTGACAACTTATGTAGATAGCATTAGTAGGTCTTGTGATTCTAGGCAGTCCTTGAACTATTTCCTTTTTACTGATCTTGACCAAGTTATCAAAGTTCACATGTCCTATTCTTTGGTGCCATGAGCAACTTTCACTTATCTGAGATACAAGACAATGACCATCAACTCCTTTCAGCTAATAGATGTTTGCATGAGTTCTTCTTCCAGCGGCAATCATATCTCCATTTCTTGATCCTTTTTTGATTTCAAAAGTATAGTTATAAAACACAACCTTAAAGCCATTGCTACACATATGACCAACACTCAAAATATTATGCCTCAAACCCTTCACATAATATACATCATCAGTGTTATGCACTCCATCAAAACTGATTGAACCTTTACCACAAATCTTAGCTCTTGAATCATCATCGAACATGACTAAACTACCATCATATTTTTCAAGTTTAGTGAACTTACTCTTATCTCCAGTCATGTGATTTGAACATCCACTGTCAATTACCCTGTAGTCTTCATCCTGTCTTGAATGAAATGTGGTAACCAGAGTACCTTCCATCCTATTCTTCTTAACTTTCGGAGCCCTTTTTCTTACACACTTTCTAGGGTTAGTGGATACAAATTTATTTTCCAAAGCTAAGAATAAGCATTCACTATCATCAACCTCATTTTCAGATTCATCATCAGAAATACCTGCCTCTTCCTTAACATAGTACAACTTCTTATACTTCTTATCCTTCCTATCCTTATCCTTATAATCCTTGTTCTTTTTATGTTCAACTCTATTCAGACATCTTGAAGCATAATGACCAATATTACCACAACTAAAGCATTTAAAGGGAAACATGCCTTTATACTTTTCAATACCTTTCTTCAACTTCCTGGTGAAGTTATCTTCCAGCTCATCAACATCATCACTATATGGTTCCTCCTCAATCTTCATTGCCTTAAATTTTGTTTCTATATTTTCTTCTATCTTGTCATCTTTCTAGAACTTTCTCAATTCAAATGCTTGTAGGGTACCGAACAAGTGTTCCAAGGTGTACTTCTTAGGGTCATACATTTCTTCAATCACTAAGATCTTGTCGTTGTAGCAGTCTGGTAGGGTGATCAAAATCTTCTCTATTATTTCTTCATCTACTAGCTTTCCTCCTTGATTTCTAACCTCATTTATAGTATGTTCAACCCTATGAAAGAAACTTGTAAATTCTTCACCATCTTCCATTTTCAAGTTCACAAATCTACTCTTTGTCACCAGTCTCTTTGTCAATTTCACTTTTTCATTCCCTTCATACATATCTTCCAGCTTCTTCGAGACATCATATGTAGTATCCAAAAAAATAACCTTAATTCACTCATTTTTAGATAAACCACTACAAATCGCATACTTGCCGTCTCATTTTCTTCATAAGAAGAGATCTCATCTGTAGTATTAACACCATCGGATGGAAGTATATACTTATTCTTAATAGCCTTCCAGGTCTTGAAACCAAGAGAGATAGTATGTCCTCTCATCTATCCCTTCCAATCTTTGTATTTAGTTCCATCAAACATAGGGATCAACAACTTGTGCACCATCGGATCTTCCTTAAGTGGTTAAGCTCTACAGCAAGAAACAAGATCTTTGATACCAATTGTTGAATAGGCACAAGATAGCTAAGAGGGGGGGATGAATCAGTTGTCACACAAATTAAAACTTAAAACTTTATCACTTATCAAATATTCAACCACACAACTCTGTTATTAAATATGAGTATGAAACACAGATAACAGAAAGTAAATCAACACAATGAACACCAGTTTTTTACGTGGAAAACCCAATAAGGGAAAAACCACAGTGAGGGTTAAATCACAATATAAAGATTATAAACTGAATACAAAGGCTCACTTCCAAGGGCTCACTGCCCAAAAGAGGACTCACTATCCAAATACAAAGGCTCATCGCCTACAAAGGACTCACTGTCCAATAGGGAGGCTCACTGCCTATAGATGCAAAAGAGAACAAAAGATCCACCACAGCAATTAAAGCACATTCACAGGATTACATAAACCTTTAATTCACTGCCTTCAGCACACTGAAGATATGCTATCATAACTCACTCACACACACTTTTGATCTTATGATTTGTGGCACACTTTTGTCACTTTGCATCACACTGTCATACAATTCTTCACAACTCTCCTTGCTTTTATACCATTCTCAACCTTAGAAACATTTACCAAGGTTGGACACAATACATCATTTCATAAATTCAAATTAGGTCGAAAACTCTAAATTCCCACGGTGGAAAGGAATAAGAGTGGACCAATAAAATTATTTTCTTGAACCATCTACACGCTTCCTTAATTGAATTTTATTCTACGAGTGAAGTGTAAACATCAGGTCAGCCAAACCTAATGAAAACAAAAATTATCAATGATGCACACGCTTCCAACAAGAAGATGACACGTGGACAACCCAACATGCTTCATTATGCATGAGAATACATCTCAGAATCTTCCAAATACATCTATAACAAAAATAACAGACTTCAAACACTGGACTCCTTTCACTAGTCAATTTGGGTTGTGTAGACACACACAAAAATGCTAAAACATGATTTTTGGATCACCAAACTCCAAACCTCTTCATCAGAGCATAGGAAATACCTTCACAAGACATCTCCCAGATCTACACGATCTGAAACAAAGCAGTGGAGAACTATGGAGCAAACATATTTCTCCCAGTCCACAGAACATTGACTCTGTTGATTGAACACATATACCGGTGGACACAACTTTCACGTACCATCTCACCAGAAACTAAAACTTAGACTATATCATCATCAGATCATCATCAACATGCCTTCAGATTTGCACAAGCATAGGATCAACACAGGAGAAATGTGGAGCACATACCAGAGCACATATTGAACACACTCAACACTTTGACTTTTCTTCTTAATTAATTTTCTCAAAATCACTTGGAAACTCATCACACCAACATATCTACAACACCATAAAGGTAGCTTCATGTACTCACAACATCTCAACAACATCTCAGCCATACATGTATAATCTACAACATACTAAATAGTGTTGACATCAATGACAACATTAATGACAACACCACCAGACAAGCTCATACTTGCAACAAAACTATTTTCACTAGGACTTGTGGTTGTGGGTTTGTGAGTGAAATTATCATAATGCCTATGTGAATAAATTGTGGTTGTGGAAGAAATATTGTTTTACCAAATGAGGTTTTTAAGTCCTACAGAAACAAGTTCAAGAACTTCAAGAATATTTGTGTAGAGGAATAGATATTAGAAGAGGAGATGAAAGTGAAGAAGTTAAAGAAACATAATTTGAAGAAGAACAAAATGAACAAAAGATCCTAAGAAATTCAGATTATTGAAGGCCCTCTCCAAGATTGGAAAAAGGCCAAGGATTGAAGTTTCTACATACTCTCTAAATCTCAACCCATAATAATTGATCGATTGGATCGATTCAACATGAAAGAGTAATTTGAGTACAAAGAGATAGAAGATCCTAACACTACAAAAAAACAAGCAATTAGCACCTAGAATAGCATTAGAATTTAATTCATTTGAGTTCATGAATTGGACACTTCTACCAGTGCAAAACTCGGTGCCAAACTACATGTTCACTTTGGTGTCATTTTTTGTACCAAATTTTGTGTCGGATTTTGTTGCTTCCAATTTGGCTTCTGATTTTTCTTTTGGTTTTACTTCTTGTGTTGCTTCTAGGTTTTCTTCCAATTTTGCTTCTAGTTTTGCTTCTAGGTTTTCTTTCAGTTTTGCTTCCAATTTTGCTTCCAATTTTGCTTCCAATTTTGCTTCCAGTTTTGCTTCCATTTTTGCTTCCAGTTTTGCTTCCAATTTTGCTTCC
Source organism: Sequoia sempervirens (assembly GCA_007258455.2). Taxonomy (NCBI): domain Eukaryota; kingdom Viridiplantae; phylum Streptophyta; class Pinopsida; order Cupressales; family Cupressaceae; genus Sequoia; species Sequoia sempervirens. The sequence goes on from VDFB02321920.1 coordinate 132,585, forward strand.
AATTTTGCTTCCGTTTTTACTTCTAGATTTGCTTCCAATTTTGCTTCTAGGTTTTCTTCCAATTTTTCTTCTAGTTTTGCTTCTAGGTTTTCTTTCAGTTTTGCTTCCAATTTTGCTTCCAATTTTTCTTCCACTTTTGCTTCCACTTTTGCTTCCATTTTTGCTTCTAGTTTTGCTTCCAGTTTTGCTTCCAATTTTGCTTCCGTTTTTACTTCTAGATTTGCTTCCAATTTTGCTTCCAATTTTTCTTCCATTTTTGCTTCTAGTTTTGCTTCCAATTTTGCTTCTGGTTTTACTTCTAGATTTGCTTCCAATTTTGCTTCTAATATAATGTTGTTTGTTTCATCTAGCTTTGCTTCCATTTTTGCATCTCTTTTTGCTTCTAATATGGCTTCTATTATTGCATCTTTTGTTGCTTCTAAAATTGCTTCCATTTTTTCTTCTTTGTTTGCTACCTGAATTTGTTTTGTTTTTGCTTCCTAGATAATGCCAAGTTTTTCTTCCAAGATTGCTTCTAGTTTGCTTCTAGTTGGCTTCCATTGTTGCTTCCTTTCTTTCTTCTAAAAATGCTTCTTGTTTTTCTTCCATTTATTAATTTAATATGTTTTATTTCAATTTAATTAGTTAAATATGTCACACCTCTTAAATAAATCATATGATTATAGAGTAAGTAAATTAAATAATATGTTTTATTTCAATTTAATTAGTTAAATATATCATGCCTCTTAAATAACTCATATGATTATAGAGTAAGTAATTTAATTATTTAGCTCATATGATAAAATAATGTAAGATAATTATTATAACATGATCATCATCTATAACTAAAACAAGTGAGTCAAATATCTATAACTTAATTGAATTTTGACAACATCCATCCTGAGTAGTAAATTAAAATCATCATACGTAATAAATATCCATCCTAAAATCATCGACCACTTTCAATATATATATATATTGATAAGTCAATACTGATAAGATCATCATCATATATAATTAAAACAAGTGAAAGTCAAATATGCTAGTAGATCAATAACATGACAAAATGATACATGTCCAACAGTTGACATAAGTCAAAATGATACATGTACAAATGATATAAGTAAAAATGATACAAGCCAAGATGATACATGTCCAAATGATATAAGTCAAAATGATACATGTCCAAATGATACAACTCAATAATATGGTACTATAGGCCATGAAAATGATACATATGATAGTAACCATGAAAAGACTTGCATCATAACGATAGATCAGCAATGATCCATGATGCAGTCTATATGATCATGAATGTCACTGGCTACTACCAACAACTGCCTCATCATCATCACCACCATTGTGATCATCATCATCATGATCATCATCATCATGTCATCATCATCATCATCATCGTCATCGGCCTTGGTGTCTTCTGTATCTACATCATCATCATCCTCTACCATGTGATATGTACCAAAACCAACATATTATGGATCTATATCATGAGGATCATCTTGATCTTCTGGAAGACCCATGTTCTACAAAAAAAAATAAAAATGAAAACTTATTATTTATTTCATGCAATAATTTTTTTTCTGTTATATATAATATTACAACATATGAAATGAAACCATAAACATATTACATCATATCAAAGTGCACATACCATAATAAAATTTCAAAAAATTACAGCTAATATGTCATTCCAATGATGTAAAACATGCAACAATTCTAATAAATGTTAATAAAATATGCCAAAATTTGGTGCAAGAGGAAGAAAGATGACTTGAACTCTAGAGGCCAACCATAATGGATTTTGGTGTTCAACCATGAGAGCGGAAAAGAGAGTTGATATAATGTATCAAAACATTAAGCATGCATTCTTCCAGCCAGCAGAGAAGGAGATGATTACTTTGCTTCATTTTCATTTGCATAACCATATCATGGTGTGAAGTAAGAAGACCAAGAATGTCCAGTTTTATGCGGAGGTAATGGATGTGGTCCAAACTTTAGGAGGGGAAAGAAGGTCAATGTATGATCCTGATAAAATTGAGGAAGAACAACAAGAGAGGGATAGGAAAAATAAAATCAATGTAGAGTTTCAAGGAATTGTCAAGTGAGTAACAGAGCTATGGGAGTAGCCTCAACTAAAATATTTTGAACAAGAGTTTGATATACCATTTAGAGATCTTGGTTTTCATGGAGTTCCTTTCAAAGTGTCTACTTTTATTGTTCCTACAATAAACTATGATAGCAATCTAGGTTAGAAAACAACTCACTTTCTCAAGACAAAGGTTTCCAAACCACCTTTCTTCTCACAAAACCAATTTTGGCTTATTTTCGAACTTCTCACCTAGACACTCTTGTAGGTCTGTAGAGCCCTTTTTCTCACCTTAACTCTCAGAATCCCTTAACAACCCCTATAAAAAACCACCATTCTAGACACCCTTTAAAACCTTCTTCAACATACATCAAACCCACATATGACTCATTTTGACCAACCCTCTCAAAACCAGCAAACTACACTACTCAACATAGCCAAATAGGCCTAATTTCCAAAGCAACCACCTTAGGAATGCCTCACAAACCCCTAAACTCAATGGGGAAGCACTCACCAGCCCTCAAAACCACCAAATCCACCATTTTCTTGCAGAGACACACTTTCCCAAATGCCTATTCAAGAAACCCTTGTTAAAAGCCATTCATATGAGGGTTTATTGAAAAGTTATATCACAGACCTTCCCAAACCTTGAAACCAATTCAAACACCCTTATTTAAGCCTGTACATGCTTAAAAGTTCAAGAGATATCACTTCCCTCACCATTTTCATCAAACCCTAGCCTTAAACCTCTAATTTCATGCTCTTTTCCTCACAAATTCACCAGGGACGAAAACTAAATTCCCATAAATCCTTTCTCCATTCACCAAAGAATCATCCTAACATCTAAACCTAACCCAGTAGACTCATTCCTCTGAGCCACAGAGATTACAATAGGAGGAATGAGTCAAAATTCTGTTTAAAGCTTCAAAAAACCCTTAAATCTGCAAACTCAGTCCACCCTCTGAGATTTGACAATAAAATGAGTTATACTCAATGAAACTCCTTCCAAATGGATTCAAATTAAAGATATAATATTTCTCTACATGTTCCTAACAAATTTGAATCATAATACAGTGGTATGGGTCCGTACAGACCTATAATTTTCAAGAAAACATAGAAAAATGGTAAAAATAGGAGAAGTTCATATTATTATTTTCTTCAAATCCTCCAACCAGCCATTAAATCGATGGAATTCAAATTTTTAAACCTTCCCCCATAATGAACCAACCAACTCAACAACTTCCAACTGATTTTCAAACTCCCCATGACCATTGGGGTTCAAAAATTGCACTTTTTGCATATTTTATTGACAACATTTTTGCTCTTTTTGCCATACTTTGTAAAGTGACCCTCCTATTCACTTAGAACATTAGAACATTACAAATGGTCTATTTAAACCTTATTGAAATAAAAAACATGACCTATCTAGACAACTTTTGTCAACATTGACAACTTCTTGACATGATTTGCAACATTTACAATATGGACTCAAAAGACCCCAAAGTTTCCAATTACATCAAAAATGGTCACATTAGACCTTATTTAGACTTAAAACAATCCAAACCACTTAGACTCAATCACCAAGACTCAACTTTTCATGTAACAACTAGAGAAAATCATTGAAATGGATTGGTGCTCTTGCACCATACACACCGCCTAAAAGGTTTCCATGCCTCTGGAAACTGATCTTCAATTGTTCCACCCTTGAAAACTTCATTTCCTTGACCTTCAAAAGACACCTTGACTGGAAAATTTAGAAAGTCTACTTTATGCTTACCCTTCTTGAGTTCATGGCCAATTTGATATGGTTGCTTTTGCTTTGTAGCACATCCTCTGACCTCCTTCCCATTTGTGACTGATATAGGACTTGCTTCAACTACCCTCTTCCTTGTCCATATAGCATTCCTACCTTCACATCTTTTTCCTTGCCTTTCCACTTGTCTCACTCCATCCTTGTCTTTGATTTTATGCATCAAACTCACTGTCCTCATAGCCCTATCATTTTTAGACTTGCATACCACTGTATTTTCAGTCTTAGGAGCCTCTTTGCTAACAATTTTTGACTTCCCCTCAACTTTAGAAACCAATATAGGACATACCACTGTCCCCACCAGTATTTCTTCAACTTTCTTAGACTCATTGTTTTCCTTTTCAGGGGATTCACCCTTAATCTTCTCTGCCTCAAACTTGAACATCCTTCTCACACCTTCCTTGTTGCCTTTAATCACTGTATTAGCCTTCAAATTTACTATCTTCAGATCTCCATCCCTTGGAGTGACTACAAACTCTTTACTCTTATCTTCCCCAACCTTCACAAACTCTTTTCTACCCATCATGATTACCTTTGCTACCCTTGTCTGCTCCCTATCCTCTTCTTGCAATGGAAACAAAGTAAATGAGTTCCCTTCATGCACAATACATTATGTATTATCCCATCCATCATACACAACACATTTATCAAATTTCCATGGCCTTCCAAGCAACAAATGGTAACATTGCATTGGTAGAACATCACAAAGCACCCTATCCTTGTACCTTCCAATTTGAAATTCAACTAAGGCCTACTCATTGACTAGGAGTGACTGATCATCATTTAACCATGACACCTTATAGGGTGCTTCATGAGGAACTTTCACCAAACTCAGCTTATCTACCATTTCTCTTGACACTATATTATTAGTGGAGCCTAAATCTATTACTAACTTGCATACTTTACCTTTGCTCTTGCAGGTGGTCTTGAAAAGATTTCTCCTTTGCAATGGTTCTTTCTCCTTGGAGGCCTTCAAAAGTTGTCTTTGTAGCATCAAAGCTTCACCAACTTCTGGATCACAACCAAAACTTGGAGAATTGACACTTTCTTCTGCTTCCTCTTACACAATTTGAACTCTCTTTTCACCCCCACTTGTAGCAACTCCAAACTTCTCAGGACATTTAAAAGATGGATGTCCAAACTTGCCACAGTTATAACACCTTCTTGAAAACACATTTGAACCACTTCCTTGAACAATATTTCTGCCCTTGAAGCTTGTTCTTCCACCTCTCCATCCACCTCTAAATTCAGCCTCTTGTTCTTCACCCTTACCAGCATCTTCTTGTTCTTGATTGGACTTTTTTGGTGTAGAAAATGTACCTCTGCCCCTAGAAGTACTGCCTCTTCCTCTTGTTTCCTTCTCTTGTCTTCTTTTCACTTTCTCTTCTGCCCTTATAGCCATTTGAAAACATTCTTCTACTTTCTTTGGTGTCATCAAACTAATTTCATCTTGTATATTGTACCTTAGACCATTAGGATACCTTTCCACTCTTTCTTCCTCATCTTCCTCATGTTTTGTCCTTATACTTAACCTATAGAACTCCTCGGTGTATGCTTGTACATCTAAGTCCTTTTTCCTAAGATTTTGAAGTCTTTTAAGCAATTGAACATTGTAGTCATTAGGAAGGAACTTACCTTTGATTTTTTCCTTCATTCTCTCCCAATAAGTGATCCTAGTCTTTCCCTTTTTTTCCTTTCATCTTGCACAAAATTCCACCACAACAAGGCATGTACTTTCAACTTGGTTTGTTCCTTCTTCACCTTGTGTTCTTTGTCTACCTCTTCATTTTCAAAATAATTCTCCATGGCTCTTATCCAATCCAAGAGCTCTTCACCACCTAGTTTACCTCCATACATAGGAAAGCCCATTTTTCCATGTCCATCCCCTTTCACATCCTTTAATAACTTCAACATCCTCACATCCTTTGGATCCATTTCTTCCTCTTCACTAGAAGTTTCTTCCTCTTCAGAATCACTCTCATCCATATCAGCCCCAGCTTTAGACCTCAATGTAGCAACCTCCTTCTTCAAGGCTTCCAATTCTCTAGCCTGGTTATCAATCTTCCTAACAACAATGCTTCCTTTCAGAGGCATTTTGATTCCTCCAATTACACCTTTTCCTTGCACACAAACCTTTACCCTTCTCTCTCAAGAGACCTACTCCCTTTTCTCTGATACCAACCGATACCAACCTATGTTGGCAAACAACTCACTTTCTCAAGAAAAAGGTTTCCAAGCCTCCTTTCTTCTCACATAACCAATTTTGGCTTATTTTCCAACTTCTCACCTAGACACTCTTATAGGTCTGTAGACCCCTTTTTCTCACCTTAACTCTAAAAATCCCTTAAAACCCCTACAAAAAACTAGCATTCTATACACCCTTTAAAACCTTCTTCAACATACATCAAACCCACATATGACTCCTTTTGACCAACCCTCTCAAAACCAGCAAACTACACTGCTCAACATAACCAACTAGGCCTAATTTCCAAAGTAACCACCTTAAGAACGCCTCAAAAACCACTAAACACAATGGGGAAGCACTCACTAGCCCTCAAAACCACCAAATCCACCATTTCTTTGCAGAGACACACTTTCCCAAATGCCTATTCAAGAAACACTTGTTTCAAGCCATTCATATGATGGTTTATTGAAAAACTATATCATAGACCTTACCAAACCTTGAAACCAATTCAAACACCCTTATTTAATCCTATACATTCTTAACAATTCAAGAGATATCATTGCCCTCACCATTTTCATCAAACCCTAGCCTTAAACCTCTAATTTCATGCTCTTTTCCTAATAAATTCACTAGGGACAGAAAATCAAACCCCATAAAACCTTTCCAAATTCACCAAAAAATAATCCTAACCTCTAAACCTAACCCACCAGACTCATTCCTCTGAGCCACAAAGATTACAATAGGAGGAATGAGTCATAATTCCATTTAAAGCTTCAAAAAAACCCTTAAATCTGCAAACTCAGTCCGCCCTCTGAGATTTGACAATAAAATGAGTTATACTCAATGAAACTCCTTCAAAATGAATGAAAATGAAATATATAACAATTATCTATAGGTTCCTAACAAATTTGAAGCATAATACAATGGTACGGGTCCGTACAGACCTATAATTGTCAAGAAAACATAGAAAAATGGTAAAAATAGAAGTTCTTATTATTATTTCCTTCAAATCCTCCAACCAGCCATTACATAGATGGAATTCACATTTTTAACTCTTACCCATCATGAACCAACTGAATCAACAACTTCCAACTAATTTTCAAACTCCCCATGACCGTTGGGGTTCAAAAAATGCACTTTTTGCATATTTTATTGACAACATTTTTGCTCTTTTTGCCATACTTTGCAAAGTGACCCTCCTTTGCAAAGTGACCCTCCTATTCACCTAGAACATTACAAATGGTCTATTTAGACCTTATTGAACCCAAAAACATGACCTCACACTAGAAAAATGACATTTTACCTATCTAGACAACTTTTGTCAACATTGACAACTTCTTGACATGATTTGCAACATTTACAATATGGACTCAAAAGACCCCAAAGTTGCCAGTTACATGAAAAATGGTCACATTAGACATTATTTAAACTCAAAACACTCCAAACCACTTAGAATCAATCACCAAGACTCAACTTTTCATGTAACAACTATAGAAAATCACTGAAATGGATTGGTGCTCCTACACCAAACTATTTGGTAGAGTTGGTGGAATTACCTTTCTTAGTAATCACTATTAGTGAGATTGAGATTGTTAACCTTGAGAGAGTAGGAATTGGGAAAAAGGAATTTGATATGGTTATTTTTTTCAAATACTTCAAGTGGGATGTACTCCGCATTGACGTCATTCCTCAATCTTCGCTTGATGGCATCAAGGAATGGCTTAACTCCATGGATATAAAGTATTATGAAAGCAGAATGAACTTGAACTGGCGACCAATTTTGAAGAATATTATTGATGATCTAGATAAATTTATTGAATATGGTGGTTGGGAATTTTTTAATATGGAAGCTAGTGATTCTGATTCTGATAATTCAAAAAAGTCAGATCAAGGATATGAACCCTCTAATGTAGAAGAGGAATCAGAATCAAATGAGGTAGGTTCTAAAGATGAATCTCTTATGGAGTCAGATGAGGAAAAATAAGAAGAAGAAGATTCTGAAGAGGAGTAAGGTAAAACATGGAATGAATTAGAAGCTAAAGCCAGAAATGCAGATAAGGAAAAAGGAGACGAGTCTGACAGTGAAGAGAAAAGGCGGCGACGAAAGGTAAAAGCTACAGGGAAGTCTCAGGAACCTAATATTAGAGATTCAAGAGGAATGCCTGCCAAGAGGCATAAATTCAGATGAATTAAGTTAATCTACATCCTTCTACTATTTATTCATGCACATAAATGGTTCATTTGTTCATGCAAATGATGAATATGTGTTAACTTGATCAGTGTTGTTACTTCGGTAGTTTGACTTCTATGACAACCAACCATTAGGCATTGTGTGCGGGAGCACATTTGTGTTTTAGTTAGCTTTTTTGGATAGCTCTATTGGGTGTTGAGGACATTCCATTTATCTTTTGAATGTTAAGAATTCTAGTATTACACGCTTCTCTATGTTGATCAAATTAGGTTGTAGGGTTTTTACTATCGATTTCTTTATTTATGGAGTTTTTTAACTTGGAAGACAGGAATTTACTGCCTTTTTATAAATTAGATGGAAAAATTAAGTGGTTAGTTAGCTATGCCAAGTGATGAGTTAGTATGCAATAGTAATGGTTTTCTATATCAATTCATCTTTTAGTTGTTTATAATAATTAAATAATGTGAATGTTCTATAAGGTCAACTAATTCTATCAAAGCAACCACTTGATTTTTTACTTGAGTTTCACGAAAAAATTAATGATATAATTAAGAGCATATTTTGTTCTTTACAAACAGTTCAAAAATCTCATTCACCTCTTAAGTATTGGAGAAAAGATGTGTAAATTACTACCTGCATTTGCAACATTGTAAGAGAAGAATATTCAAATTGTATGGTTTTCCCTAACTTCTAGTGTATTCCCTCAGATTTATGTATACTGGAAAAGTCAATAAAAAAAGAGAACACAAGTAAATAATAGCCACTAAGAAATTTCAATAGAAAGGCAATCAATGTTGAATAATTTAAATGTTATGGTCTTGATTTGTTCACAATTCGGCCTAATAATATTAGACTATCAAACCAAATTGACCTAGACCTTAGAGTCTCCTTCCAAGTCATTATCATAGAAGGTTGTAATACAAAGCCAATAGATTTTTAAATCTTGAATCGTATTTAAAAGAACTAAGCACTTTTGATTCATGTCTGATAGGAACCCCTAATAAATAAATAGGAAATACACGTGTATTCTCTCAAAAAATTCAATTATAGAGAATCTACCCTAGTTTGCTCAGTAATCATACTATTCTGAAATATACAAGGTGGGGCGTATTTTCCAAAGAGGATTCAATATATGAACCAGAAACAACATTTATCTTGATCTCAAATTCAAATAAATATTTCTATAGATTAAGTTTTCCACTCTACGGTAATGACATAACTAAAATGTACATAACCAACTAAATTCTTACCAGATCCATATTCGTACCCATTTGCGGAGACTTCTTTCGAAGATCATCTTTCTAGATAATATACTTCAAGATTCATAACATAGTTTACCTATTAATGTTGAGAGCTTAAAATAATTTCGATGAAACAAGGAATGACAGAAGATTGTTTGATAAAAATATAGGGATGTGATTTTCTCTTAATGCATTGGTCTAAATGAAGACTCTAAATATTAATCGAGTATCAAAAGGAGTAGTGAAAATTAGTGAAGGCAGAGAGAGAGAATTACCTATTGGAATTGAAAGGTGGGTTCCACAAAAAGGTCTATGTTTGTAAAGAAAAAGAGGAGAGGGTGATGATTAACATGGGTAAGCACCACATAAACTACTCCTCTACTGTTGAAGTCATGGAAAACCATATAATTTGAATATTCTTCTCTTACAATTGGTGATGATTAACTTGTTTCAGTACAACTGAATTACTTGACTCAGGTTTATTTATTCCCCTCCATTTGATAGGCGTAGGCATTGTCCTTCTACTGTCAAAGTGGCACCAATATCATATAAGTCTACTTTCCAAGGTGCTTGTGAAACCAAAAGGAAAATGCATTGTTCAACTCCTTTTGTAAGAGTTCAAAGGAAAATGCATAAGGACAACAAATAAAAACTTTTCCCTTGATTGAAAGAACAAAATCATGGCTTCTAGGATCAATAACTGGCCAGAACTCAGTCATACCTCCAGTTGCTTCTTGAGATAGTGTTCCCGAGGTAAAACCCCTCTCCAATCATATTGGTGCTTAGTTTTGTTCCAGTATTTATCCACAAAAGGTGAAGAAAAAATGAACAAACATTTTGTTCCTGCACAGAAATGTACTTACATGTCCACATTTATTTGTATTTAATTGAGAAAGAGAATCACTATTTATATTCTATAAGAGCAGAAAATCAACTGATCATTACAATACCATTTTGGTGAGTGAGTTCAAGGTACTTAAAGATGAACTTCCATAGTAAATAAATTGAATCGTCCAAAGTCCAAAACTGAAGACATCAAAGACATTATGGGAAATAAGAATAAAATGTACAAAGCAATAGCTTGTATTTCAAGCTACGTTCAGGGCATTTTTCCTAGGTTAAGTGTGAGGTTAAGACAACTTGATAACCTTATACTTAATGAATATGGTTTAGTCAATATGTCTATTCGATAAGAAGAAGTGCCTTTGTTACATCCTACTATGTGTGAAGGATTTTGAGGTTAAACCATTGATGACATTGTTTCTAGGAACGCACTACTTTGAAACAAAAATGCATCCTATGAACTGGTGGGGGCACCAAATTTAGTTGTACATGATGGTGGAAAATTCTGCATAAGAATAGAATTCCTATAACAATTCCATCGAGAAGTGTGGTGTTTTAGAGCAGGGTTCAATTTTTCCAATGTATCTCCCCTATAGTTGTGGTTATCGAGTATTGTTCAACCACATCAAATCCAAATCAGAGTCATTCAATTTCAAACTTAAATTGGCTCAAAACAAAATCTACATGCTTCAATATGAGTTTAAAGAGAGAAAACTACTAATAAACTATAAATCCACCCAAAAACTTCTTTTCTTGATTATTTAACTCAACAAAATCAATAATAGTCAGGGTACAAGGATTGTTTTGCAAAGGTCACTTAAAAATATAATCAAAGTACAAAATGTACTGAAGGACTATTCTTTGTATGCTTCAATATGATTTTAAAGAGAGAAAATACCAATAAACTATAAAGCCACCCAAAAACTTCTTATCTTGATTATTTAACTCAACAAAATCAATAATAATTAGGGTACAAGGACTGTTTTGCAAAGGTCACTTAAAAATAGTATAATCAAAGTACAAAATGTCCTGAAGAACTATTCTCAGTATGCTCAAGTATTGTTGTATGTCATAGCTTGCTTACAAACAGAAAACTAAACCATAAATGTAAAACAGAGCTATGTGTCAACCATCCCCATAGTACCATTTATACAAATACATTCAGAGAATGAAGGAAAAAAGAATATTACATCCTAAGATCATAGTGATATTAATAAACAGAAAGAAAAAAGGACAGCACAGAGTTCTCATGCCACAGTAACTTTAATAAATGTCATACATGACCAGATTGGATTTAAACAATGCTAAATATACATCTTGTTAACTATTTTATGGTTTTTTGGTGCATGGAGTCTAGCACCACCCCCTCTCTCTATAGGACTTAGGTTTGGCTTTTACACCAAACACTCTCTCTATAAAACCTATGTGGTGGTTCAAGGCCCTGTGCCACATCACCCATGGGTCCTAGAAGTGGATGTTACAACAGAAGTGCCTAGTTTTCAAGATTGAAACATAGCCTAAACCTCAAGAGGAGGAGTTAGAAAATTAACTTCTAGGAACACTAAATGGTACCCTTCCATTAGCCTCAAGGGTTCAGTAAAAAACATAGTGGCCCTAGTTAGTATGTTGTATGGGGAGAAGGATGATTCTCATTTTCAAGAATCTTAAGTCTCATTGCTACATATGTTTCTTAAAGAAGGACCAATTTTAGACTAGGTATTTGTTTTGTCACTCACTTTGTGCAATGAAATAACGAGAGTCAAGTCTCCTCCAGTGGGAAAAAGGAGTTCTACAAGGATGCATTAGATCTATAGGATTCCTACCAAGATGCATCAAAACATTGTTGCATGTTAAAAGAATGGAAACATCATGAGGAAGGATGGCAAGGATGCATGTGGATCATTTAGTAGAATGGCAACATGAATTCAACGAAGCACTCCTTGAGATACCATGTTTGAGAGAAAAGAAGATATATCAAATCAACATGGGACTAAGTTACTCAAATGATACAACTCATAACTTAAATGAGGACACTTAAGAGATATTAAAAGACCATGGTCATCAATTAAAACATGCAATGAAAATATGGCATGAATGTCACCCACTTCCCTTTAAGGAAAACAATATTTTTTTCCTCAACATGAAATAATGGGACAATTGAGTGGGATCCAGAGCCAACAGAGAATCACTTTAGAACTCATCCTACGCATCAATAAACAACTCAACAAAAGAAATGGAAATTGACATATTAACACAACAATGTCCAACTAAGTTATTGAAAGTCAACTATTGATAACTCATTCTCCATCTAGATTACAAAATCGGTCCACTTTTTGCTTTGTAACATTTCCTTTTCAAATTGCATTGGATGTTGGCCATATATCTCCTTCTGTCAAAACATGGCACATGGAATAGTTAAACTAATTAATATGCAATCATTTACTTTTTCCTAGGAAATAAAAAAACTATAATTTAACATATTAAATATACTTACAAATTTACAGATCAAGGCTTGTAAACCTTTCTGGCCACTGTGATGCATGGTACGAAGTTTGTCAAGCCTAGCCTTAGAGGCCTTGTCCTAAAACATATACTAATTCAATTTAACTATGCACAAATAAAATTTAAAAATCGTTTAATAAATTTGAAATAATCTTATGAGCAAATTCAAATACCTGTGTACTCTCCTCACCAGACTTCCTATGTGCATCGGACTTCTCATATGCTTTTACAAGCTCTTTCCATACTTTCACACTTACATCAATTGGCCTTTTTTTTAGCCTTAGCTCAGGAGGGATTTTTTTTATCTTCTTTGTTTGGTTCACCAAAATATCTTGCATTTTTGAGACATTTGTAGCTTTATCTTCTTTACAGACCAACCTGTGCCAAATTCAGTCTCCATGTCATGGATAATTGCTTTTTGCAAGTGCATGGGTATCTTTGAGAATGGAAAATGTAGATGGTATTTGAACCATTGAAGACATGATTCCTTCAACCTATTCACAATCTTTTTTCCAACATCTATCATTCGGACTTCCCCTGAAACCACATCATATTATATCTTGGTATCGTAGCTACCAATGCAAGATGCAAAACATGGTGTGGTCGAAGAATTTTGTGTCTCAGGAATGGCTGGGACATTGGAAGTCTCTGCTCCCTGTTCTACATTCTTAGAGTTTATTGTTATTGATTTCCTCCTAGATCTTTTGCTCGATCTAGGACTAGTTGGGGAATCAATTGATTCCCTTTGAAACGGTTGATTTGGTTGCAATATTTTAAGGGCTTTACTAGATCAATTTTCTATGTATTTGGCAAGCATTGTCAAGTCCACACCATCCAATTTGTTTATTGCCTCTACCCCCAATATGGAAGCCAATTCCTCTTTATCTTTGTCAGTCTCATGTCCCTATATATATATAATTTCTTCTTTTAAATTTAGAAATATAAAACTAAAAACTAAAAATCAAAGAAACAATGGAAACATTTACAAATCTATAAATTGACAATGAATTACCTCATTGTGGCGAGAGTCTACTCCCTTTAATCCCTTCCCTCTATTGCTTGAAATTTTGAGGCGACCTATAGCAAATTATTTTCGTCCAATCTGTGGAGGAAAACGAAGTACACACTACCATGTATGAAAGTTTTCATCTAGTTTGTGGTATGAAAGCAAGCCACCAATGAAATAAATTAAGAGAAATTGGTGATTTAAAAGAAACCAGTGATTAATGAGCAACCTTTACCTTGAATGACTCTCTTTCTGGATTTAAATTCCTATGAGATGTCTCCTGAGAGTTCAAACCCTATGATGAAATGAATAATGCAAAAATAAGACCACCAAATAACCCACTGAAGCCGGACCATTATCTACCAGGTGGCATCCCTTTTGTACAAATCTACTAGTAAAAATTCTATCTAAATATCTTTATATGGATAAAAATTGAACTATTACCTGATTTTTCTTCCAGCTAAATCAAGTAGGACTGTTGTGTTTTTATAGAGTGAAACAAAAGGGTACATTATTTTCTACTAAGTTTCATTCATATGCATAAATTTTTTTATCAAAATACTACATTATTTGATTATGCAATTGCATACAATACAATAGAGAGTCAACATTTATTGCAAAGGTAGTCTTTATTGATAATCATAAGTGTATAGTGTCCCTCACAAGCCAAGGGAATGACTATTTCAATGCATATAAAGAAAAAACTATACATTTCCAGATAAAATGAAGTTCATATGTAAAGAATGGGGACCCATCATTGCGTGAATGATGAATCTTGGTCGAGTTGCCTTGCATCAGCTTCAGTCCTCCTGCTCATCCAGCCTCCAGTTGTTGCTTGCCCCCTGCTGCTCCAGTTTTCCTACATTTGTGAGAAAGAGTTAGTTAGAGAAATGAAGGATCACCAATCAATACATAGGAAAACATCCATAAATATATAGCTTGATCCTTATAAAGATTAAAATAGCTTGCATACCATAGATGTCTAGGAAAACAAGAGAGTTATCAAACACATCTATCATATGCTTAGTTTTATCTAACAACATTTTCTCATTGTGCAGGTATAGGTTAAATCTTTTTTATTGTTTTATTTCATCTGGTCATAGTATGTGGAGTAAAATGTGGCTCCCACAAGGGTTGAGCCCAACATGTTTCCCTCTTGTGTTTTAAGAGGGGTAGGAATGTAAGCAAAATTGAGCAACTTGATCAAATTGATGATAAACCTATTCTTGATGCATTAAATAAATATGGAATCATACCATTTGATCAACTTTCATTATCAAATTCAAAATATGCAACAAAGACTATGTTAATTATCAAGAAATATTACTCTTCGTCTTTTCACAATGAACCGAACAATAGGCTTCCAACATGTTGATCAAAGGGGCAGTCATTTCTTCTTGGAAATCTTACTCTACTGGATATGTCTTTCAATCTTCTTAATGAACCCATTTTACCTAGGTTTACAAGACTTCAAAATTAACACATTACTCCAATGAGCAAGGTTTTTTGATAAAGTATGACAGTAGTTTTGAATGCACAGTGAGGTAGAGGCACAATGATAGTGCTAAAGAAGATACATGGGACAGTCATGTTTTGGAGTTGAGTTGAAGTGAAGTCCACATACATTTCAAAGAAGGGATAGCCATCACTCAAGGAAGAGAAGGGGTTTCACATTTTTTAAGGACAACAAGCATTCAAGGAGGAAAATAGTTTGTCTCTTCCCAAAAAATAGATGATTTTTGTGATAATGGTGAAAATACACAACAAAATTGGCACATGGAACCCAATAAACTAAAGTTGGGACAGATGCATCAAGTTCAATTATAGAGAGGCACAATGGCAGTGCTAAAGAAACATACATGATAGTCAAAAGAAGGCAATTCACTATGATGAAGACAACAAAAAATGTTGTTTATGTTGTTTGTAACAAACCAACATGAAGAATTCATCATATAAATATTCATCAAGGCACCTAACAAATAGTGTTGGATATTGAGTACAACAAGGAGTGCATTGTTTGCAAGAATGTTGAGGTGAGTAATTTTCAAGCATTCACCACAAATTCACAAGGATGGAATAGCCATTTCATAAAAAATCAAGCATATGTATGACAAATTATAAGCTTCTCTCAATAGGAGGTGATAGTCCTAAATTACATGATGAGAGAGTATGTAGTCCTCAAGATCTTGCACAAAAATGATGTAGTCATTGTGCCTTTGTTGTTCACATGGTATATACAGTCAATAGTCTTTTGATAGGGAAACACATTGAACATCCTACTAGTGAAGAGATCAAAGCATGAGGTGAATTGGAGGACAGTCTTGATACAATGCATAATGACAGGTACTTAGTCACAATCTAGAGCAGTAGGGAAGAAAGTCATAAAGATCATAAGGCATTGCTAGGTAGTGAAGAGTCTATAGCATTGAGAACATGTCCCTTAACCTGTGTGTAGTCATAACAATGGAAGATAGTTCCTTGTTTATAGAGGAGCAGCAGTGACAACTAGGGGCATGATAGTCACTTCAAACTTGAAAAAATTGGGACTTTAATAATGGAAGGAGAACACCCAAGATGATAGGGTTTGAAGGTTGCTTCATTGGATAGTGGAGCCAAAGCCAGTTGTAACTGTATCATGTGGATACACATGTTCTCTATATGCTTCAGGGTGATCAATTTTCATATCTAAAGAAAAATGATGTTTCCAAGCAATACAAGATAGGGGTAGCATTTTCTATCGAAATTTCATACTTTTTATGAGCTACACAAATAGAGAAATGAATGGCCAAGAAAATATGAAACGCAGAATGAAAAAGGTGGCCATGAAACTCAGTCATATAGGAGAAGCTTCCTACTGTTCAGAAGATCCAAGTGGGGAGACAATAAATGAAAAGATTTAAAATCACCATGGAACAAGTGAAATGGAGTTGCAGTGCATACATTAAAGAGGGTGAAGCTTTGTGGTTTTCTTTAGAAAATAAGTAATATTATCACCATTCTTATTTTATTATGAAGCAAAATATGTACTTCATTAAAAGAAAATAGACAAATGCCATGATGATGCTAGGGTTTCGAGCTAAATGTGCTTGTAGCTTTATGGCAAGGTAGAACCTATGTTTGTGTTTTCTCCATGAAATAGAATTTCATGACTGAGGGTTTTTAAAACCCATATTTCTGAAAATGCATGAAATGTACAGAAATGCATAGAATCCATAGGACAAATGAGGAGAACCAAGTATGGATTTGTGGCCACAAATGCAAGAGGGGCCTCATAAATGAAAGGATCATAAACCTAATACACAAAAGCTTGCATTTGAAATATAGAGAAACATGAATTTGCATCATTTTGCATTCAAATGAGCTTGAATCGAGCTTCTTCTCCTAGGTATTTAAGAGGGAAATGCAAGACTTGTGGCGTAGAACTTACCCAATTTTCTATTTCGAAAGTGTGCTCCAAAAACCTGTGGGTATGGCTTCCAAAACACTCAAGTCAATCTCTCCAATGGCAGACAAAGGTGATGAAGAATTATCAACAAGTGCAAACAATAAAATACATCAAAAAATACAATCATGGCCACAGCTTAAAAGCCTGAGAATGCATCAAAAATGAAGGTCAACGCCCAAGGAGGACATACCTTATTTTCTCCTATGATATTTCTTAGGAAAATCACCCAAAAATAGTGAAAAATGATGGAGGATCGAGATCAAAAGACAAAACCCTAACTCATCATGGTGGCACTTATGTAGAGCCAAGAAACCAAAATGTGAAGTAGCAAAATAATACCAAAGGATTTGGGCTTGAACTATTTTGTGGCTAGGTTTTTTCTCATGTGCCCTAATTCGAGCTTAGACTTTTATCACATTGAATTCAAATTCAAATGCCCCACTAATACCTTTGTGGTATTTTATTTACCTTTGCATATAATTTCCTTGATGCCTAAGCTTTATTTCTTATTCCAATTTTTATGATTTTGAGAAATCATATAGCCTTGATGCCTTAGGGTAATTTCACTACATTTGGAGGGAGAAATAGAACATTTAATGTGCCTTAGATCCCTTTTATTATTCCTTGATAAAATAATTTGAATTATGTGCCTTTACATTTTCTTATGATTTTGAAGAAATCATATAATTATTGGCTCCCTGTGTATTTTGCTAACTTAGGCTTGATGCCTTAGTTATCTTCTGATTTTTGAAGAAAATTAGGTGTAAGTCAATGCCTTTGCATTTGTTTGAAAATGTATAACATTTTGATTGAGTGATATGTTTATAAAATCACTTATGTCAAAATGTTATTTTAAATGCAGAAATGAGGTGTATTATTCCATAAAATGTACAAAAGGGACATAGTTGATTTTTTATGCCCTTGCAATCATACCAAGGGTATGAGTCAAAGCAGTTGGGAGGCATGGTTGAAAAATAATGACTCATTCCAAGCTTGTGCCAAGCATGTGGGCAGTTTGGAGATTGAACAACATTTGGAAAGTATGTGGTTTGTTTTTTACTGAGATTTTGGTGGGAACAAGACCTTTTGGAGGCAATTTTCTCATGCTTTTGGTATAGGTTGGGTCATAGCTTGACTTTTATTCACTTTGGAGGCATTTTGGAGGATTTTTGGAAGCTTCTTTTTTGGCCTTTATGTTGCATCTAACCAAGAGTTTCTAGAAGGACATGTGTGGGTAAGTTCTTTCAAAAATTCATAAGTAACTTCAAACAGAGTTTTTGAAGTTAGTTCTTTCTTTCTAGGAACATTGTAACTCATTTTTGGAGTTATCTTTCAACAGGAGTAGCATTGTAACTTATTTTGGATAGACTTGTAGAGAATTTCATACATTGATGATTAGTGAAGTTAAGTTGTTTTACCTTCTCATTTTTCTACTATATTGTATGCATTTTAATTGATTGATGCAACTACTTGTGGAGTTACTTATTTCCTTGTGGTTTTGTCTCAGTGTTAGCATCTTTAAACAAAAAATTATGTAAGTTGCAGGTCATAGGTTGTGTTTAAAAGTAGAATGTAAGTTTAAGGGTTTAAGGGTTGAGGGTGTAGGGTAGAGGGTAGAGGGTAGAGGGTAGAGGGTAGAGGTCAGTTTAAGGTTTAGGGTTTAAGGGCTAAGGGTTGAGGGTTTAGGGTTGAGTGTTTAATGGTTAATGGTTTAGGGTTGAGGGATTAGGGTAGAGAGGGAGGGATGGATGGAGCAAGAGATGGAGGGAGAAGTGAGATAGAGAGAAGGAGAGAAGAGGAGAGAGGGATAGAGATATATGAGGGTTGAGGATCCAATGTATAGGGTAGAGGGTTTAGAATTGAGGGTATAGAGTTGAGGAACTATAGGGTTGATGGTTTAGGGTATTGGGTTGAGGGATTAGGGTTGAGGGTAGAGGGTAGAAGGTTTAAGGGTTTAGGGTTTAGGGTTTAAGGGTTTAGGGTTGATGGTTAAGGGTTGAGGGTAGAGTATTTAAGGTATAGGTTTGAGGGTATATGGTTGAATGATTAGGGTTGAGGGTCCAATGTATAGGGTAGAGGGTATGGGGGTTGAGGGTTTATGGTTTAAGGTTGAGGGTTGACAGTTGAGAGATTAGGGTTGAGGGTTGAGGGATATTTTGATGCAAGTGAAATTCCTGCAAGCAATTGAAGGCCAGTGAATATTGGGGAAGGATTTTTTTCCAACACCCCTAATCCCTTAACCCTTAATCCCTACTAGATCAGAACAATTAGGTGCTCCATTAGGCGCTAAATTATGCGCTAAAGAAGGCTCTAAAGTAGGTGCTAAATTAGGCATGAACTTAGGCGCTAATGTAGGTGCTAATCTAGGCACTAATTTAGGCACTAATTTGTACCTAATTTAGAGCCTACTTGTTCTGATTAGTGCAAAAAATGCCAAAAATAGCACCATCCCGACAAATAGCACTGACTTTTTCAAAAAATTAAAAAAAAATACACTAAAACAGTGGGTGGAAGCAAAAAATAGAGCAAAAAAGGGAGTTAATCATAAGGATTTGTTGTAGTGTAAGTGTGTCATATATGCAAAGACCAAATTGAAAATCCATGCCAAAATTTGGTGGAAAGAAGTACAACTAGAAATAAATAGAAGAGAGAAAGAGAAAATCACAAGATGGGAATGAATGGTGGAGAAGTTAAAGAGACAATTTATTCTTATTGATTATGAGTTAGATATACTAAAAAATATGCAAGGTTTGAAGCAAGTTGGTAAGTCTGTCAAGGAGTACACAAAAGAGTTGTACAAGGTCATAATCATATTAGGCCATTTAGAGGCCAACAAGGAGAAGGTAGCTTGTTATATAAATGGGTTGAAACCAAGTATTCAAGAAGATTTAAGTTTGGTCATAATGACTACAGTATAAGATGCTTATCAGTTTTCCCTTAATGTAAAAGATAAGCTAAATAGAAGATTTGAAATCAAGAAAAGAGGAATAGGTCATGTGGAAGGACTAGCAGAATATCCTAAAATGGAGGATAAAATGAAGATCAAAAGAAGAATGAATAAGTTGGTCCCAATTAGAACCAAAGAGGAGATAATTCATATCTCCCTTGTGACCAGAATAATGGTGAACAAATATGAAGAGAAATAGGTGGATGAGGCCTTGGGAGAGGAGGCTTCACAAGAACCTATTTCCAATCTAAATAAGGATATTGATCCTATGATTGTTCACAACATTGAGGAAATACAAATAGAAAACTTGAAGGTAATGTATGAGTTGCACATGTAGATGAGGAAGTCGAATCTAAGCATTCTAAAGATGTAGAAAGATGAGAGACTCTTGTCATTAGGAGAGAATTTTTCAATGAAGAAAGGAATGAGTTCAAAGGAAGAGTTAATTCCACACAGTGCAAAGTTGGAGGTAAATTTTGCAATCTTATCAATGATATTGGTAGCATAGATAATCATGTTTCAAAAGAGATGGTTAAAACTTTATAGTTGGAAAGGAAGAGGCATCCACATCCACTTCTAATTGCATGGTTGCAAAAATACCATAGAGCTTTGGTGGTGTAAGTGTTCCAAGGCTCCCTTGCACAACTAGCTAAGAAGACTTTCTCCTTGTCTTCATCCAGGAACCTGATATCTTCTAGGTTCTTGTTAGGCTTAGATTATTAACTAAGTCTTGATTCAACTCCTCTCCAAGAGTCTCACACCTTGTGCTACACCTTGAAAGACTAACACCACCTTGTTCTAGGCAAACTCTCTCCTACACTTAGAAGACTCTAAGTGCCAACATCACACAAAACTTTGAATTGATTGCAGGGGTGTCAAATATACTGGGAACATGCCATACACATCCAACTGGATCCATCTTGGAGGATCTTCAACCTTCTTTCTTACCGATTTCAAGATTTGGTCTTGAGGAGGCCTAATTCCTTATAGCCCTTGACAGTGACCTTTTTCTCATTCCCACCCAAACTTTCCAAATAACCTGAAAAAAAATTCCACATTCGAATACCCTTTTTGATCCTCTAAAAGATTCACAAGGTTTCAGACCCCTAACTCCTTCGTACACCGGTTTCCTATTATCTAGGTCAAATAGGGCCAAAAGACCTAATTATTAGGATTCTTCTAATTTCTTGTTCAACACTTAAACAAATGGATTGACTGGACCTCAATCCTTCTAGCATATTAGGATGTGACTATACCCTACCTAGAACCGTACTTGTTCCATACTTTACTTTAATCCCTTGCCTAAATTCTCAAATTCTTCAATGTCAAACCTCTAACCGGGCACTCCAAGCTCGCCTAGGGTTTGTTAATACACACTGCTGCTCGACTTTTCATGACTCCTACCCCTAAATATGTATAGACCAATGGCTCCCCTAACATTTCCATCTATTCTCAGGAAGATCCCGTGGTTAGATTTCATGGGGGAGCCATAAAAAGACAAACTAGTCAGGACAGGACCAGTAAAACCTCTAGACCCTAACTTATTAATTCAAGACCCTAATTTAACTCAAAAAAATTTGATTATAGAATGGAAAAGGCTTAAGACTACCCTGTGAAAACAAATTCAATACCAAATCAAAGCATCTAACTCATTTAATAGCACTATCACTCAAAGCATTCGGTAAAACACAGAAATTGCAGAGTTCTTTTTCTATTCCAACAAAAACCAAAACTTGATTACAATCTACTCTTCTTTAACTCGAGCCTCTTGCATCATAGATGCCATTTGCCATGTTTTTAGGGATTTTGGTTGATCCCTCACTCCTATCTTTTAGGGGATCCTAGGTAACCGAGTTGCATGCAACATTTGCCATAATGGAAAATGTTGTCATGACAACTTTGTAACAACATTTGGCAACTTGTCTTTATGCCATCTTCCTAACTCTTAGGACCTCTATCTCCTAGATTTCGAGCAACCAACTCCATTAACTGCCTCATGGCATCTTTCTAACATCATTCATGTGTTTAGAACACATTTAAGACTCAATTTCCAAACTAAGTTACCAAGGCTAAGTAAAGCAAAAATAATTGACAATGACTAAACTATGGTGACCTTAGTCCTAATGACTAATTCACCTAGCCATGGCAATGACCTTCTAAGGTCCAAAACAAACACACAATTACTCTGACTTGGCTAATGTCAGATACAAGCCAAAATTTCCTAAATATGGAGGTTAGCCTAGGTGTGCTCCTGCACCATCCTCCCCAAAACAAAAGAGTTCAATCCACCCTTGGATTGAGTAAGTTGAGATCAATGCCCAACTTCTTGAACTCTTATTCTTTGATCCACACTGCATCAGCATCAGGTTGACCATGCCATTTGATCAGATGTTCCTTGTATTCCTTCATTCTAGTCTTCTTGTAGACACTGGCATCCAATATACTGTCAGCTTGTTTGACTGTAGAAGAAGGTAGTTTGAGCTCTTCCACATCTTGGATGACTTCATTGAGGCTTTGATCCATGTCTGGTGGTGGTCCTTTGTAATGAACCAGGTCTGCAATGTTGAAAACAAGGGACAATCCACTATCTTCCGGTAGCTCCACTCTAAAAGCATTGTTTCCATACTTTTCCAAGAGAGGATAGGGACCTATCCTCTTCATCTGCAACTTGTGAGGAACTCCTTTTTGTAACCTGGACTTGTTTAGATGCACCATCACCAAGTCTCCCACATTAAACTGAACTTCTCTTCTATGCTCATCCACCTTGGTCTTATGCTTCATGGTGTTTTCTGTCAATGTCTTCCTGACTGTGTCATGAATCTCCTGCATTGCATAGGAAAAATCATTAGCATATCCACTTCCCTTGACTCCATCCTTTAAGTCTCTTAGTTCATAGACTCCTCTAGGATGTAGACCATAGACAATTTCAAAGGGACTCTTCCCTGTTGACCTGTTCACAGTGTCATTATAGGCATATTCAGCTTGTCCAATCAATTGATTCCATTGTTGACCATACTCCTTGGTTAAGCACCTTAATAGATTTCCAAGGCTTCTATTAACAAATTTGGTCTGTCCATCAGTTTGGGGATGGTATGCAAATCCAAAAGATAGATTAGTTCCCATTCTCTGCCAAAGAGTCTTCCAAAAATGACTCATGAACTTGGTGTCTCTGTCTGACACAATGCTCATAGGTAACCCATGTATCCTTACTATCTCTTTGAAGAAGAGAGAGGCTATTTGGCTGGCATCATTGGTTGTCTTACATGGCACAAAGTGGGCCATCTTACTGAATCTGTCCACAACTACATAAACACTATCCATGCCTTGTCTTGTCTTGGGTAACCCAACTACATAATCCATACTCAAGCATTCCCATGGCCTAGTAGGAATAGGAAGTGGTTGGTATAGGCCTGCATTTGAATAAGTACCCTTGGCCTTTTGACATACTATACAACTTTCCACATACCTCCTAACATCTAGATTCATCCTTGGCCAATAATAGAACCTTTGAACAAGTTCTTGAGTCTTTGTGATTCCAAAGTGACCACTCAATGCACCGATATGCTTTTCTTGTATCAAATTCTCCCTAATAGAACCTCTAGGGACACATAACTGATTCCCTTTGAACAAGAGATCACTTTCAAAAGTATATTCAGCATATCTACTATGAAAATGATTCTTATATTCAGCACATACCTTATAAATGTCTGCAAAATCTTGATCATCTGCATATAGATCCTTGAAATGATATATTCCCCTGCTCTTCAACTGAATTTCTTGAATGGTGAGAACTCTTCTGCTCAAGGCATCTGCCACCTTGTTGAGTACTCCTTTCTTGTGCTTGATATTGAAAGTATAAGCTTGCAGGTATTCAACCCACTTCATGTGTTTGTGACTCAATTTCTCTTGTGAATTCAGGAAACTAAGTGCTTGGTTGTCTGAATACACTATGAATTCCTTGGGAAGCAAGTAGTGCCTCCATTTCCTCAATTCCTAGACCAATGCATACATCTCAAGTTCATAAGAAGAATACTTCTTCTTGGCTTCACTTAACTTTTCAGAATGGAAAGCCACCGATCTGCCCTCTTGGTTGAGAACGGCTCCAATAGCCACATTGCTTGCATCACACTCAATAGTGAATAGCTTCTCAAAACTTGGTAACAATCTACTCTTCTTTAACTCGAGCCTCTTGCATCATAGATGCCATTTTCCATGTTTTTAGGGATGTTGGTCGATCCCCCACTCCTATCTTTTAGGGGATCCTAGGTAACCGAGTTGCATGCAACATTTGCCATAATGGCAAATGTTGTCATGACAACTTTGTAACAACATTTGGCAACTTGTCTTTATGCCATCTTCCTAACTCCTAGGACCTCTATCCCCTATATTTCGAGCAACCAACTCCATTAACTGCCTCATGGCATCTTTCTAACATCATTCATGTGTTTAGAACACATTTAAGACTCAATTTCCAAACTAAGCTACCAAGGCTAAGTAAAGCAAAAATAATTGACAATGACTAAACTATGGTGACCTTAGTCCTAATGACTAATTCACCTAGCCATGGAAATGACCTTCTAAGGTCCAAAACAAACACACAATTACTCTGACTTGGCTAATGTCAGATACAAGCCAAAATTTCCTAAATATGGAGGTTTGGTCAATGAACAATATTTAGTAAAGTTAAAGATTGGGAATTACCATGACAAGGTACTATGTGACATCATGCCTATGGATGCATAAAATTTATTAGTAGGGAGGTCATGGTAGTTTGATCAGTGTTATATTCCTTGAAAAAGGATGGAGTTCGTCACAAGTTGAAGCCATTAAAGGAGGCAAGAGAAAATGTATGTAGTAATGCAATACTTTGTTAGGTATATCGTAGGAAATTTTTAGATGGTATGAAGCACAAGAATGTGTGCTTTGAATTGATTCATAGAGTTCATAAAGAAGAATAATTTGTACCATTAAAAGTTTCAAATATGTTGGAAGAATTCCAAGAAATTATCTCAAATAATGTACCTAAAAAATTTCCACCAATGAGGAAGATTATTCACTAGATGGATTTGATATTAGGAGTCAGTTTTCCAAATAAGGTAGTCCATAGAATGAATCCTACATATAATGTGGAGATGAATAGACAATTCCAAGGTTTTTTGAGGAAAGGATTGATCTAAGAGATCATGAGCCCATGTGTGGTATCTATAGTACTAACACTCAAGAAAGATGGAGAGTTTAGAATGTGCATAGAATCTCGAACCATTAACAAGATTACAATCAAGTACATATTTCCCTTGTTGGGGATGGATGACATTATGGATTTCTTGAGTGGATTTGAGTACTTCATAAAGATTGACCTAAAGAGTGGATATCATCATATCCAAATCAAAGAGGGAAATGAATGGAAGACAACTTTTAAAACCAAGGAGGGATTGTATGATTGGTTAGTCACACCAATTGGGCTAACCAATTTACCAAGGATATTCATGTGACTCATGAACAAGGTATTAAAAGAATAATTGGGTAACCTTTTCATTTTTTATTTGGATGACATTTTAATTTTTAGTAAGATATTGGAGAACCTATTGCATATTCGTAGAGTTCTTGAGAAGTTGAGAGAAGAGAAGTTGTTGATTAAACTAAAGAAATATAGTTTTGTAAAGGAGTTGGTATATATGGGATTTTTAGTCTCATTTGAGGGTTTTAAGATGGAACTAATAAAAGTAAAGGCTCTCATTTAGTATCCTAAACCAAGGAGTGTTGTAGAGGTAAGATCATTTCATGTTCTAGTAGTTTTTTGCCTAAATTTTATTAAGAATTTTAGTAGTGTTTTTGCATGCCTAATTGAGACAATAAGTGGGGATATAAAGGAGTTTAAATGGACTATAGGAGCAACCAAGATATTTGATATGTTGAAGAATAAATTCACAAAAAAACCTATTTTGGAACTTCCATATTTTAATAAGGTCTTTCACATAGAGTTTGATGCTAGTAGTAGTGCCATAGGAGTTGATTTGAGTTAGGAAGGTAAGCGAGTTGCTTATTTTTGTGAGAATTTAAATGATGCTAAAAAATAAATATTATGTCTATGATCAAAAAAATTATGCAATATTTCAAGATTTGAGGAAATGGAGGAACTATTTTTTTCCAAAATAATTTATTTTATATACTAATCATCAAACTTTGTAGTATATTAGTATTCAAGGAAATTTGAATCAAATCTACTTAAAATGGGTTAATTTTTTGAAGAGTTGCACTTTTTTTTGAAGCATAGGGTTGGGAGGTCAAACATAATTATAGATGCCTTAAGCAAAAGGGGAAAAAAATGATAGAGATGAGGATAGAGGTTGTTGGGTTCAATGAACTCAAGAGTTTGTATCCTAAAGATCCAAACTTTGCATAGACCTAGAAGGCTTGTTTGGAACTCATTTCTTTGGATGGGACAAGATGGTTGGATTTCATAATCCAATATGGTATGTTTTTTAGAGGAAGCCACTTGTGTATTTTGAGGAGTCCTATGAAAGAAAATTTAATTAAGGAGAAGAATTGTGGAGGATTATCAAGGAACTTTGGTCAACATAATACCATTTCTCTTGTTATTGAGAATTATTATTATCCACAGTTGCACCAGGATGTGAAAAAAATTGTGTAAAGTTGTAGATTATTCTAGATGGCCAAAGGAGTAATTCAAAATACTAGGTTGTATCAACCATTATATATACCAAAGAGGCCATAGGAAGATATTAGAATGGACTTTGTTCTTGGTTTCCCAAGGACATAGAGAGGACATTATTTAATATTTATGGTGGTTAATTTTTTTTCAAATATGGCACATTTCTTTCTATGTCATAAGACCAGTGATGTTGCTCATATCATAGAATTACTTTTCAGAGAATTTGTTAGACTACATGGTCTACCAAAGAGTATAGTCTCAATCGATATACCAATTTTTTGGGGTATTTCTATAGAAAATTGTGGAAGAAGTTGAAGACCAATTTGAAGTTTATTTTTGCACACCATCCACATATTGATGGGCATACAGGGGTGGTAAATAGGAGTTTAGGTAACCTACTAAGATTCTTGGGAGGAGATAAGCCTAAGTGATGGGATTTAATTTTACCACAAGTAAAGTTTACATACAACAATTCTATAAATAGGAGTATTTGTAAATCCCCATTACAAATTAAATATGGTAGTATTCCAAGGAATGCTTATGCTTTAAGAAATATTGACAAAGGATAAAAGAGAAATGTCAAGGCTGAATATTTTGCAAAGCACCTAAAAAAATTGTACGAATAGGTAATAAATCATATAAATAAGACGACTCTTTAGTACAAGGCTAAGGTAGATCATAAGCAAAGATTTTAATGAATTCTAGGTTGGAGATGAAGTCATGGTTCACCTAAAAAAAGAAAGGTTCCCAATTGTTGGAGTTATGGACAAACACTGAGAGGGGGGGGTGAATCAGTGTCAAGACTTTTTCAACTTTGACCAAGATTTTACATTCTGATTTCCTTTTCTTTCAACAATAGAGTAGAGTAATCACATTTGAAAGCACAAAGATATGACAACATTAACTCAGTCTATTAGACAACTTATGACAATATGATTTGAGTGAGATATCTTGCATTTGCCAAAAACATAGCTCAGATTTGATCTCAATATTACTCTAATTAATGCATTCATGAGTTGAATGTAATCATTCATAAACAGAATTGAGAACAGTAATAAACCCAACAGTGAACTGAAACAACAACATAGAAAAGCAGTGAGCACACAGAAGAACAAAGAGACAAAAGATTTGCCAAGTGGAAAACCCTCTTGGGGTAGAAAAACCACTCCTAAACTGCCTTACTGGCTTAAACTTCAAAAACCACTTTTAACAATGCCTTATAGGCTAATTTCTGAGCACCAACTCAAGGAGCACCAACCCCTCATTTAGAGACACCAATCTCAAGGAGCACCAACCCCTTACATAGATTTTAGAATTACAATCATAATATATCAGAGGATCACTCTGTTTACAGTTAAGTTCATAACACTCTGCTTCTAATACTCTAGGAATCCAACTCTTGTATTACAATTTTTTCCAATACATCTCTTGATACGGCCAAAATAACTATCTCTCAGAATTACTGGCCAACAACACTTTCACAGTTTTCAACACTGGTGTTTTTATACATTTCAAGTATGTTTGTTATCAAGAAATCTTCAACAAGCATTTTTCACAAGATTTTGAACCTCTCTTGCTATTATTAGAATATGAAGCTGATTCATAATGATCTATAGATGATGGCAAAAATTAGAGTAACTTCTATCCATAGAGCTTTTAATTTTTGAGCTGAATCAGGAGATTTTAAATTGTAACTGAATGATTTTCATCAAAACCACGACTGCTTACTAACAGAAAATCATAACCTCTAAATCCTCAGAGAAAATTTTGCTATATAACCGTTCTGAGATTTGATGCCAATCAAAGATGTCTACAATAAATAATTTCTTCAAAGAATACGAGGTCAAAAAAAAGAAACTGAAGCCTCATACTATTTTCAGGAAGAATGATACCAAATAGTAAATGTTTGCAGGAGTAACGCCTACCTAGTAGGCTGTAAATACTTTGGCACGATGTAACAAAGCTTTACAAAGATCTAACCATGCAAAGAAACATCTCCAACCATAAAGAGATTTCCAGACAACAAGATAACTCCCAAGGACTGCCAATAGCAAAAGGAACATACCAAATAACGATACCTATCAGAGCAGTATTCAAATAAACTCCAGAGAATCGATGCCAGAAATAGGTTGAGCTCTCGATTATACTCAACACCTCAGGAAACGGCCATGACAATTACATCAGAGAGGCATATAACAGTGGTGACAGCTAGGGTTTCTTACCCAGCAAAGTGAACTCACAAAATTTTCCCTAAGAATCTTTCTTTTCAATCGACCAAAGTCAACCTATAGAATGTCGATGTGACACAACAGAGTCAGAGAGATGTCATAACGAATTCATAATGTTACACCGAGAGCCAAGAGTTATTTTCTTTCCAATCACTGAGACTCAATGAAGTCAGGAAGACCTCTCGAAGAGCATTCAGTGTCTTACCAAAAGACCACATGATTAATCTTGTCGCCGTGACAAATCGCTTTCGGGGAGACCTCGTATAGACTTCATAATGTTTCACCAAGAGTCACTTTGATACACATTGTCTCCATGACAATTCAAAACCTATGCTGAAGGCCTTTGCCATTTCCAAGTTGCCAAGACAGTACATAGTCGGGGAGACACTATATAGACTGCCCCTTGTTTTGCCAAAACATCCCGATCTCACCCTTGATCGCCAAGACAGAATCAATCTCACACCGATGGACCTTTGCCAGAAACCCCTTGTGCGATGTCGTTGTAACATAATAGATCTCTCACCGATGCACCCTTCTATCTTATGAGGGTCGCTATAACATACCAATATCGGAGAGACCTTTCGTAGAAAGTTTGAGTCATACAAAAAATCTTCATTCACTCAGAGTCGCTAAGACCTCCCTTCAAATATCACTAGCTCTTATCGAAAAGTATCCATCCACCAAGGTCGGTGTAACATTACACATTCGATATAACATTTTTCCAAAGTAGTAACCTTATGCCGATAAGACATTCTATGCAACGATCGGTAAGACATAATCCTTATCGTTAAGACCTTCCACCGAAGCCTTAGACTTTTGCCGAAGGACTTCCACATGCACTAGTCAGGGAGACAATATGATTTCGCTATGACCTCAGCCCGATGGCCAAACTCATGCTGATATACTTTTTCTGAAGCGCGTCGGGGAGACATAAGGAGATCGATAAGACCTTATCCCGACGGTATTACATATGCCGATAGAGAACACTTTTCTGTCGCCGAAACCAAAGACAAGTCTTGCCGAAAATAACCTTTCTTGTGCCGGTCGCCAAGACAATGGGAATGTCACGCCGAAAGCAACCTGTATGTTAAATTCAATCGCCATGACATCTGAAATGTCTTGCCGATAGGCAACTCAGACATTTCAAAGTGGATCGGGAAGACCCTGCCACACTCATGTCGATTTGTGTAAGCCTGTGGTATGCAAAGAGAACCATCCTAACAAAGAAACCAACTTTCAAGCTTTTTCAGTCACAGAAATAGCATTCATAACTTGAACCAGAATTCTTATCACCATGAAACATAACAAATGACTTTCTGTAATAGCCACGAGACATCAAAGAAGTGCCATTATAAATCATAAGGATCCAAACAGAGACTGATCACCAAAGAGAACCAATTGAAAGAGATTTTGTCATCAAGGACAAACCATAAACACAACTGGAATCCAACAATGGGAACTTATAACAAGTTGAAAATGAAGAAATTTGGACCATACAATATCTTGAAGGACCATGATTTTGAAAATTCTTATGAGGTAGACTTGTCGAGTCGGATAAATATCTCTCATGTGTTCAACATTGTTGATTTGATAGAGTATCATGAAGGAAATATGGAGGATAGACCAATAAAAGAATAATGAAATATTTTGGCACCTACTTTTGGATAGTCATGTGGGTAGAAGTACAAGAAATACGAAATATGAAGAATACTTGGTTAAGTGGAAAGGAATACATGTTGAAGATTTTTCATGGCTATCTAAGGAAAAGGTTTATCATCTTGGTTTTCCTCAGAACACCTAAGATGTGACAAGGTCACCTCTCAAATTACCTCAAGTATTTCATGCAAAAGCATCTAAGGTGTAAGAGAAATCTTACATCACCCAACAAAATAGTCTTATTTATTTATATTTTGGTCTAGTAAATAGGGGCTAAAAATTAAAAGTTTTTATTTTTAGTAAATTTGCATATGAAGGTGCTAGAACATGAAATTTTCCCCAAAGATCCATTTTGTAAACTACATATGTTAGGTTAGTTTCAAGCCAAGATTATCTCTAGAATGGTAGATATTAATCATTGAAGTTTTTGGAATCTTAATATAATCTTTAAACTCAGATATGAGGCCTTAAATGATACTTTCTAGACCCAAAATGTGGCCAAATTCCATTTACAAATTTTGAGCATTGTATAACTCTTTGAGTACTACAATTTTAAAAAAACTCAGCTCAATTAAGTAATTAGGTGAAAATTTATAGCTCCTAGAAGTTATACTAAAATTTGGAAATTCCCTTAGGTTTGGAATAATGACAACTAGATTCATTTGGTGCCAAAATTGGAGTCACGATTCGTTATAAAGTGGAAAAATCATATAAATTTGCCACAAATGAAAGGAGGCTCATTCTGGATGAAGAGATAGACAATTTTTTTGCTTTTGAGAATAGGGTGAAGGTTGTTGCTTAGGGTGGCTATTATTTCCATTCTCATACTTGCATGTTTGATTTCCTACATGTATTTGCAACCCATATTTTTGTAATAGCAGTCTTGTGACCCTAATAATTGTATTGCATTTTATTTAATTAAAGTATAATAAAATTTGTAGATTTTTTGTTCTTAAATTTTGTTGTTTGTGTAAGCTTTTGTTTGAGGGGGAGTCCCCCTTCATCACATGGTATCAAAGATCTAAATCTACAAGCCCTATTTACTTGATAAGTTTACTTTAATGATTAATAGAGAGTAAACAAAATAACATAATAGAAAATTATATAGGATATATCGATTATTCATAACAATACTCATAAGATGTCATGTATTCACTCATTCATCAAATATGCAATAGTTAAAGGATGCATTCTTATGATCCTTGAATATGAGTACAATGATAAAATATATAGCAAGTTGGCATTGGTTGAGAACACTAACCATAGGTAACTACCAACTAACAACCAACGGTCGTGGAGTAATTACAAAACAACTTATTTATTTTTTTGAGTAAAATTTTATTTACTTAGTGAATTTGGGTGATTATATCGACCTCTCCAAAAATAAATTCATCTTCCAGATGACTTGCAAAAAATAGGGAAGACAATAGTACAACATATTATCTAGTGAGAGGATGAATGAGAAGACATCCCTAGAGCTAGGTGGATGGAGGAGATCAAAGTAGATGTCTAAGCACTGAGATGGAAAAGTTGCTAGACTTCCTTTGTTTGCAGCTTGAGGTGATGTGTTGTTATCAATTACCTCTCTAGTTTTCTTCACCATGTGTGTAGCCTCAATCAATTGATTCTTGATCCTTTCAATTTCCTTGTCTTTGTTCTTCGTCTAGTTCCTTTCTATCAATTTTATCTCATTGGCAACCACTTTTTCTTGTTCGATCTCAATGAGGTGTGTTTGTTACACTAGTTGGCCTTGGAAGCATTGGGTAATGGCATCCACCTTGATGTGTACCTTCTATACACCCATTTTAGTGTACCATATGACATCATTTCACACCTCTTTGCATCACACTAGTTCCTTTCTATCAATTTTATCTCATTGGCAACCACTTTTTCTTGTTCTATCTCAATGAGGTGTGTTTGTTACACTAGTTGGCCTTGGAAGCATTGGGTAATGGCATCCACCTCAATGTGTACCTTCTATACACCCATTTTAGTGTACCATATGACATCATTGCACACCTCTTTGCATCACACATCTTTCCTTCATCATTGTTGACAACGTATGATATCCGAACTCTTAGTGCTCCCCCTCCTACAACATATAATTAGTTTCAACTATATGATGGCATCATCATACAGTACAACCAATCAATATTTTGTGTCAATTTCCTCACACCATACGACTCACCATCCACATCGTATGGTGGGTCATCGTATGACAAGTTGAAGTATTTTGAAGGTGACAAGGTAATCACTCCACTATAAAACCTCCATTCCCATCCAATTTTCACACATTATGGCATAAATTAAAGATAAGCATGGTACAACATAAATTGAAGATAATAATAGTATGATAGAAATTGAATACAAGTGAAGTACAATGAAATCAAATCAACATAATAAAACTTAAGAGAATATCAACCATACAGCCTCTCCACACAATATGGGACAGAGTGAAGTCCTTGAGTGTATGGGAAAGAAACATAGTATGGTAGAAGCAAAGTTACAAGGAAGTGGTATCACCATTGTATGACCCTTTCTAGATCTTTGCATAGTACAACAAGCAAACATACAATCGATAGTAGCAGCAAGCATACAAAAGACAGTAAAGGTAATCATTGTACAACTTGTAATAATTCAAATAGTATAGTTAGCAAGTTGGGATACAATACAATAGGTAGGTTTCATAATTGTACAACCATTTAGGATACATTTTTCTTTCATCATACAACAGTTTCGTTACATCATCAGGAAAACATAATTCCTCATCGCACAAAAATCAACAATCATACAAAAACTTCCTTCCTTGGTTAACATTGTTGGAACACAATGATCTACTGAGAGGGGGGTGAATCAGTAGATACCAAAATTTATCCTTTAAAACTTTATGCAGATTACTTTCTTGACTAACCATTTTGTTCACTCTACCAATATCTACCCAAGCTGATTAAGCTTCTCCTAGGGAACCTAGGGCTTTGATACCAATTTATACTCCTAACTACATTGTACGATGA
The DNA here is from genome assembly GCA_007258455.2 of Sequoia sempervirens. Lineage (NCBI taxonomy): Eukaryota > Viridiplantae > Streptophyta > Pinopsida > Cupressales > Cupressaceae > Sequoia > Sequoia sempervirens. Next base: position 166,409 of record VDFB02321920.1, read on the forward strand.
TCTGATGCCTATATCATCTCCCCCTAAGACTTTATTCCATTTATTGTGTGTATCTAAGTGTACACTTCACCACTGGCTCTATACCAACTAAAAATTTTCCTAACCACAATAGCATATCCTCCTTAGACTGTTCTCCATTCTCTTTGCCTGCATACATAAGGATTTACTATACATTGGGCTTAGTACCAATTAGCAAACATTTCTTTGATCCAAAATTTGTGTTTGACACATCTCTCATCTTTGCTTATCCTCATGAGCACTTGCAGACCTTCAAGCATTGTACAGGTAGACCATTTCTCTGACACCATCTGCAGCTCCCCCTAAGATCAATATCCATGAACACTTTCCATTCCAGTGAGCATCTACATCATTCTAGATTATATGCCAGCCAGGATAATCTATGCATATCATTTTCTCACCAAGGCACAAGGAGCATTATCTTCTTCACCTACAAATGTCTTCCCCTTTTGAAAAATAGAAAGAGTAAGACCATTTTCCTACAATCATTAAGTCATTAGAAATTGTACAAGCTTACCTGACTTGATCACTTCTCCATATCCAGGGATAAAATAGATATCAATTAAACTCCCCCTAGATTCATGCCCCATCACTATTAATTAGTGATGTAAGGTAGAAGCAGCCTCATGAATCGATGCCTCATATTGACCTTTCACTCTCCAAACTTTTTTTAACTTCCTTTCTGTCACACCTTCCTTCTTCAAACAACTATGTGAACCATTGTTCACTCTGGAATATGTATCATTCCTTGTATTCTTCCTCTTGCCCTGTACTGTAAGTCTTACTAGATCTAATCTGCAGTCTTTAGCTATGTGACCAAAGATGTCACACTTGTAGCATACTACATACATATTCCTTACAAGAGCAAATGAATTTATGTGCATATGTTTTTTGCTCCCATTAGGTGCAGCCCTACAATCTCTAGCTCTATGACCATATTGATTACAAACATAGTAATAACCATTAAAACATGAGGGATACCTGGTCATAGCATTCCTCTAAATAGGATGAGGAGGTCTTCTTTGATTTGGATTCTTCATGTTTCTCATCCTAGTAAATCCTCCTAATTCAGCTCCCATAGTATGTTGCTTCTTTTTCAAGTTTCTAGGAACTAATTTGTTTATTTTCATATCTATTGTGGGTATATTCTTTGTATCTAGCTTATTCATCTCAACAGTGGAAGGATTATTTTCTTCTTTTCCTTTCTTCACTCGATGAGTGCCTTTTTCTGATCTTCCATTTCCAAAGGTATTTTCTTTAGAACAACTCATGCAGGCTTTCTTATTCTTTGTACAACAACTTCCTTATGCTTTAAATCTATCATACAATTTTGTAGAAGCACCGGAAGAGGGACTCTTTTCCTTCTCAAAACCAAAACCAGCCTTCTCTTTTGGTTTTGATAGATATTTTTATTTTATCAATTCATCTAATATCTTAGAGCCACCTTTCAGCTTTAGGCCTTTGTTAATCTGTTCCTTGGCTTTCTCCAAATATCTTCTCAAAGCAACTATCTATGCTTCCAGCTTCATGCACTCATCTGATTTAGATTGTAGTTTAGATTTAACTACATCTTCTATCCTCTTAGCTTCCTCAACTTGTTTTTTCAAACTAACTATCATTTGGTTAGAATCTTCAAGGCTTTTAGTTAGTCTTTCTATCTCTTTTTGTGCATACAAATTTTGTTCTTCATTTTATTTTCTAAATTTCCTAATCTCATTCAAAGCACTAATGAGTTCACCTTCTAGGTCTACTCCTTCATTATTAGAGGTTTCATCTTCTTCATTTTTATCAGACCTCTCAATCTCTTCATCAAAGGTCGTTGGAAATGGGTCAATCCCATAGAAACTTCCATGTTCATCATTTGATCTACCATTTACATCAGATGACCCACTTTCTCTTCTTGTGTGCAGATTATTTTTACTATCCTTTTCCTTATCAAAATCATTTACTTCACCATAAAAATATTTAGAAACAAAATGATTTTGATTACCTCTATGTTTCCTAAATCCATTTCTTGATCTTCTAAAGGAATCAACTTTCTCTTCACTGGGCTCTTGTGATCTGGAGGTAGATGTTTCCTCTTCATCATATCTTGTTGCAGCTTCACTTGTACTCAAACTTTCAGATTCACTTTCATATTTCTAAATCAATGCCTTCATTTCTTCTTTACCATCCTATTCATGCATTCTCTTCAACTTGTTCTATACTTCATGTGTTGTTTGACAATGCATGACTTTGACCAACATAGAACTTGGCAGTCCATGAAGAATTGTATCTCTTGTTGTGGCATTATCCTCATATGCCTTCCTTTCAGCTTCAGTTATTGGAGGTGTAGCAAGAACTATATATCCATTTACAACTAACATCCAAACATCAAATCCTATGGATCCTAAATATCCTTCCATCAATGAGCTCCAAAAAATATATCTTGATCCATCAAAGATAGGTCCACCATATGCAAGTAAACTTCCCTGATCTACCTGAGCTGATTAAGCTTCTCCTAGGGAACTTGGCTCTAATACCACTTTTACGAGAGTTGAGCTAGTCGTTATTCCCAAAAGGATGACCTGTCAAAAATCTGCTACTATCCTAATTAAGGATCTCACAGGAGGTTGTTTAGACCATGTCACGAATCATGTGCCTAGTGCTGACTAAGGGGTGGAAGCGTCGAGTTTCCAACAATCATAATAAATCAAATAAACACAATGAAATCTCTATTTTTAATCTTTTTTAGGATTATTCAGAGCCTCTTAAAAACTTATTAAAAGGATGGGCACCATGGAGTTCTATATGGTTTTTGAAGGTCTTAAATTGGGCTTGGTGGTGGGGGCTCTGCCCCTTGATCCCACCTTGTATCACGATAGGGAGTGCATCTGAGGGATACCCTTGGACCCCACGAGTGGCACTACTCCACAACCCTATTGGTGGTGCTACCCCTTGACCCCCTAGGAGCATTGACCCCACACCCCCATTGCACTCATTTAAATTGAAAAGTACACTCCAAGTCTGAGTTTGCAAAGTACACTTCCAAGTTTGAATGCAAGTCCTTGTCTACAATATTGTCATCAATTTGACAAGTCTTCCTTAATGTTACTTGATGTTTACTTGTCATTTGGAAGACATTTTTTTTCTTTTGGGATGGGATGATGTAGTTAGTGTACAATGCCTATTATTGTGCTTCAATAAAATTGGTTATCCAACTATGTATTAATTGGTTGTCGACTTCGAGTAGTTATAAGCATCAGTTGGTTAACAGTTTTATTGGCAACCATTGAGTCCTTTAAATACATTACATATCATCAAGGAGAGTATTATGATCTAGTCAGATCAACTTTGATCCTTGGCTAACCATCTCTCATCTTCTTCTATAATAATTTCATGTGTGAATAAAGATATATTTTATGCATGTATTTGGTATGCATTGTCATCTCTTTTATTAATTCATGTATTTAATTTATCAAATAGAACAGTAAACAAGCCTCTTCTTAATTTTGGAGGGATCTTGCCAAGAAGTTTCATTGGGTGCATCTTCATCCATATCAAATGTCATAATTGAGTCCAAAAGGCCCAAATATATATGGATTGACTATAAATTTGATATAATTTTGTTAAAGGCACCTAGAGGCCTTTTCTAGTCTTTGTTCTTAGTTTTTCAATATTTATACCATTTGCACAACCATTCATATTGTTTTCAAAATATTATTGTGAAATATTTAATAAATATTCTCTATCCAAATCTATAGGCTAACATATTTGGTGCAATTTGAGATATGTTATTTTTAAGGTCTTTTTTTAATAAAATCTTTGATTTTATTTTATTAGGGTATGGGGTACCTAGACCCTAGTACTATTAGTATCAGGTGTAGAGTAGTGCAGGGAGTCCATTGGCTCAAGCCCTCACCACCTCACCCCTTTATATAGATCCATTTTATTTTGGGAGTTAAAAGTAATTGATTTTAGTACCATGGGATTTTCTATATGTAGTCTTTTATGGCTCTATCTAGAAGTCATGTTGGCTACTTGGCTGCAAGGTAGCAAGGGGCTTTGTTAAGCCATTCTTATTTAGCACTTAGCACTTAGTACTCAAGACTCAATGCCTAGCATGTGCAATTCTTAAACTCCACTTCACCCAGATCTTCTTACTTACATTTCAGTTAGTTAGTGGTGTTGCTTTGTTAGGACCTAGGGGGCCAATTTTTTTTTGGCACAAAGAGTCTATTTTCTTAGCAAGGCATAACTTTTTCCCAAGGAGTCAATTTTTTTACTTGTTATAGGTGATGGAAATCTCTTTCCAAGAAATTTGTAGTGGCGTGGATTTTTTTTCTAGATTCTACTTGAGGTGCTTATTTTTTAGTTCAAAGGTACATTTGTATTCTTTTTTGTGATAGGCATAACTTTTGCATACAGTATTAAAATTGGGTAATTTTTTTAAGTTGATCAAAAAATGTAAGGAGTCTCTTTGTAACATTCATTTTTTGGCTTGACGTATTTTTTTAAATTATAAAAATTATGCTTTATTATAATTATAGACACCTAAATTTGACTAACTCATTTCTTTTGAACCATCATCAAAACTCGTCATCAAGTCTTATTGTTTCATCTTCTAATTTTAATTAAATAATTTTATTATTTAATTAATTTAACATAATTCCCCTCTCATCCTAAATAATTTTAATTATTTAATTATTCAAATTTTGAATGTTCCCTCCATTTCCACTATTAATTCAATAATTTTGAGTTATTTAATTAATTCACTATATCATCATTTTCTTCTATGAGAATTAAATATTTTTTATTATTTAATTAATTTACTAATTATTCCTCTTTTCTAGATGAATTAAATAATTCATTTTCTATTTTCGTTTTCTCGAATTAAATACTTATTTTTAGTTATTTAATTTATCTAATTATTCTTTGATCATTATCTTTTCCTATAAAAAAATAAATAAATTATTTTATTTATTTCCCCATGAGCACATGAATTAAATAATTATATATTTAATTCTTCCATTAATTTCCCATGCTTCTTCCACCTCACTAGTTGACTCAAACTCACTTTTAGTTCACTCCTCAATCAAATCAATCTTTTATCCAATCTATCATGTTTAGCTCACGATCACTTCCACTTCTTTGAGCAATCAATCCACTTCACTACCTCTTACACTAAGTTCACTCAAATCATGCAACCAGTTAACTATTCAATCAATTCTTCTCAACCATTATAGGTCATTGATCTGCTTAGTCCTTCATCAAATCCTAACCGTTGATCGATATCATTCAATCTATAAAAGAAACTTTCATCCATCTCATTAATCAGCTCCTCATAATTAGCTTGAAATTATCAATAAATCTATACACATATCATTTCAAGTGCTTTTGTGCAAAAGATGAGAGCAACCACCATTACACCTCTCTCCAAGGTGCAAATAGGAGAACAATGAAGTTAAGTGAAGTTGTTGTGTAAGGAATTGGTGTACATGTTTATTGTATTTTTTGGTTATGCGACTTTCATATGCTCTATTAGTGTGATTTATGAGTTTGATTGTGAGTTTTCTTTTTTTATTGTTACTTTTCACTTTCACAGTTTAATTTGAAGTTCATACATTTTGGCACACCTAATGGGACCCTCAAGTCCTTGATTTTTAATGAATTTTGTGAATTTTATGCATTTTTAAGTAGTTATAGGTCCCAAACAATACCTTTGATCACGATTTGGTGTAATTGAGCCACTAAGTGGTTCATGTAATCCTCCAAATGACACATCTAATTGTGTGAACTTATATAGGATTTTCTTAGGCCTTTCAACATATTTGATCACCCTTCGACACATTTGCCTACTATTTGATGCATTTGATCACCCTTCAAAACATTTGTCTACCATTTGGTACACTTGATCACCCTTTGACACATTTTTCTACCATTTGAAGCATTTGATCACCATTCGACGCATTTGTCAACCATTCAACACATTTGTCAACCATTTGATCTCCATTCAATGTATTTTTCTAAGATTTTGGCATGTTTGTCAAAGATTTTGATACATTTGTTAGAGATTTCAACATATTTTTCAAATATTTTGGTGCATTCGTTCAAGGTTTTGGTGCATTTGTCAAAGAATTTGGTATATTTGTTTAGCAAACTATTCAAGTAAAATTTTAATTTTTGGGTAAGTTTGGTCTGTTTTGGCATATTTGTTTCTTTGTTTTATGTATTTGACTTATAGTTTTACGCAATTGTTACATTTTGTTGCGCAATTGTTTTATTTGTTCAGTAGTGGTTTTTCCTTGGTTATTAACTCAGTTCTATGTAGCTATGTATTTTGTTGATAAAAGAAAAAACCTTGAAACTACTGACATATTTGATGCAAGGTCTTGTGTCTTAAAATTTTTTAGATTAACTCACATTTTAATTTATTAAGGTAAAAGAATTTGTTTTCATGTCTAGTGGAGTCTTGGGTACATATTCTCTTTTTTTGCACCTAGAGTGAGCTTGAGCATTATAATACTCTTGATTCCACATCTTTGTTCTTTTACCCAAGGAAGTGTTATCTACGTATGCTCTCCCCTTCAGTCTAAGTGTGAACTCGTGGATCAAAAATAGTAACATTTTCCTTCTTTTTCATTTAGTAGGAGGCCTTCTTGGCAATTTTGTCACCCCAAGGGTGACCTCAACCATATTTTCAGGTGGGTTATAGAAATGAGGGAGAAAAAAATTTGTACCCCAGGAGTGGCCACCATTATTCATGCCAAATTGTGAGATCCGATTGTAGCTAGGGAAAATTAGATATAAAACTAAACAGCAAGATATCGAACCCTAAATAGCACAATAGAGTACGAGCAAGCATGCAAATCAAAATAACAAGCAAATGCAAACCCAAATCCATGCTAAACTTGATTTATCTCCATTGCTCTTCTCCACCTTGCATGAGAACACAAGATTTTGAAGGATTGTTGATGGAGGAATGTTAGTTGCTCACTATTTCAGCATAACATTAAGATGAAGATAATAGATGGTAGAGGATAGATAGATAGATGAGAATTTTGGAAGAATTTTGGCAAGGTGAGGATACCAGAAAAAGATGATCCAAATGGCCTATGTGAGGCTAGATTTATAGGCAAGAGTTGATTTGATTCGATGGCCAAGATTAAAATTCAATTATGTGATGTGTATGGCTAGATTAAAAGTTGATTTTTGTGCCTATGACGCACATTAAGTGGGTTATGACATGAGGCTAAAATTAGGATGTGAGGGAATAAGTGGGATTCATTTATTTATTTCAAAGGAAAAGATGCCCATGATGCACAAATAAGTGGGGCTAAAAGTAGGATGTGAGTGGGAATCTCATAATAAAATTATTTAAATTATGTGTGCATGTGAAGAGTTGTAAACATGTGACACATGTTGCAATGTGGTAATAAGTGAGAGATTAATTCAAATATTTAATTTGAATTATTTTGAGACATGTGAAGGGGAATTAATTAAATAAATGATATTTACTTAATTAATTGGGAAGGTGATTAAGTGGAATAAATGGGATAAGTGAGATAATGTAATGACCTAGGGTAAAATATTACAAGATGTCTTACAAGTTCATGTATCGACTAGGTAATGTTATGACATGGACAATTTTGGGTGTCTACATTTTTCCCCTCTTTGAGATGATGTGATTTATATCAAGTAGCATCATTTCAAAGAAGCTAAGGTATGGATAGAGGAAAAAAGATAATGCCCCAACCACTTAAAAGAAGTGACAAGGGAGATGGATGAAGAAATGGGATGATGATGCCCCCTCAAGAGGATAGGCAGGTTGGAAAAACATAGGTACGCTCTCGAAATGAATGAATGAAATGATAAAGGAGGGATAAGATAAATGATGCAAGATAATAAGTAGATGAAAAAGAACAATGACATGCTATGCTGCAATAAAGAGAGCAATCATATGTTTGATATAGCACTAGACATTATGCTCCAAGGTATAAGGACCAAGGTGACGATGTGTCTCGTGCCTGTTGGCAACACAAGGGCAGACAACTGAGAGGGGGGGGTGAATCAATTGTCCCACAAATTATAATTATTAAACTTATTCTCAGATCTGATAGATAAATATAAAATCATAAACCATCACCACATCAAAAATACACATAACACCAAGAATTTTTTACGTGGAAACCCTATTAGGGGAAAAACCATGGTGGAGGTTAATCCACAAGATTATACCCTATTAAAAGTATAAAATAAAAATGGGGAATGCACATACATTCAAGCGTACTTCTTAGAACTCACTGCTCAAATACAAAAAGGCTTACTACCCAAAGGAAGACACACTGTCTTACATAAACATTCGGATTACATCCGCAAGATTTTGAACTGAGAAAATAGCATTTGCTAATGTCTAGTTACAGTTTTGGTTAAGCACATAAACTCTACTCACTCTTCTTCACACTTCTTCACACTTATCCTCTATCTTTGAAAGATTAGAACATCATTCGTGCACACCATGCCTTCAAATGGTAGAAATAATCGATCATTTATATCCACAACTAGGGATAACATCATCTACATGCCAGCTTTAACAAAATATAAAATGTGTACAAACTGTCGGCCCAAATCAATAAATAATTATCAATGTGAATCAACCAATGTCAGCCACAACATAGTAAGGACCCAATAAAACTACCTCGAACATGAAACACCCAAAAAATTATGCCTCAAAGATCCACAACACGCTACAATCACCATGTCATCCATGAACATGAAAACCATGAACACACAAAATAAAATCACCAATCGCGAGCACAACAATCAATGAGGATCAACAACACTAATAGAGCACGATCTAGAAACATCCACAAGCATTAGAATCACCATAGAATCATCTGAAACAAATCAACTTACTAGAATCACATCATCTTCTTTCAAGAACACCATTTAAAACATGGAACAGCACATCATAACACGGAATGCTCGCTCCGGTAAATCTTCATATGGCGCGCGCGATCTCCAGGGCGCGGAATTGAGCTGGTGCAATTAACAAACCCTTTAATCCACAACCTATGATCATTAACATACTAAGCTAGCCAACATATTGAACTTCACTGCATCACTGATAACCTGCAACTTATTTTATTACAATTTTCTCAATATCCTCGACATATACAGCCTTAAAGACATTAATGTCAATAGTGTTGACATCAATGAAAACCACATATCAGCAACATCTAATAATCTCCCCCTTTGGCATTGATGGAAACACATGATGTGAAAAACACCATCAACGCAACTTTCTCTTAGCACTTTCTCCCCCTTAGGTTTTGACTCTCTTCTCCTCAACTCTTTCACATGACTCTTCTCCCCCTTTGACATCAATGACAAAGATACACACTATCTTTCTCTGCATAAGCTTTGAACCACATTTTTGAACATCTGACTACTCCCCTTGAGTAGTAGCCACCACAACATCAATTTGAATCAAGATATAACTATGAAATGCATGGATTGATGCAAGTCAATGCATCTTAATTGAACTATTTGGAGATGATCACCCTAGCTTCTAGAATGCTCCAGAAGGTATCATGGAAAGGTTTAGTAAAAATATTTGAATTTGTTCCTTAGCCCAGGCACATACTCCAATCTAACTACACCCCACTCACCTTCTCTCTCAAAAGTGAAACTTGATAGATATATGCTTGTTTTTTTAATGTAGCACCGGATTCTGAGAAATGTTAATTGCACTTGAATTATCACAAAATATAGCAATAGGTTCATCAAACACAATTATGATATCTTTCAACATCGCTGTCACACAATACTTGGTACAATTGCTAGCGGCAACAATGTATTTGCCTGCAATAGATAAAAGAAATGGCGTTACAACTATGCTGTTCCATGAAATAATAGCTTCTCCCAAGAAAAATGCCACCACCGCTATTACTCTTTCTATTATTCCACATCCTTCAATCAGCATGGTGGCTTGCTCGAAATAAAGTTCAACCATCTTTGGGACACCACTTGTTAAATCAACATCGCTAGTAACTAAAATCGCCTTTCACGGTTGTCACATGGCATTCCTTAGGATCAGCTTGAAATCTTGCAACAATGCATATGACATTCATGATATTAGGTCTAGTTTGAGTCAAATGAAGCAATCCTCCAATCATGGATTTGTATCTAGTCTGATTTGCTTTAGGAGAATCATCATCTTGTGTCAACTTACATCCAGTCACCATAGGTGTACCAACTGGCTTTGAATATTCCATACCAAACTTCTTTAGCAATTCTTTCACATACTTGGAGTGAGATATAAAGATCCCTTTATCTAGCTGATTAATTTGCAATCCCAAAAAGAATTTCATTTCTCCTATCATAGAAATCTCAAACTTACTCTGCATCTCATCAGCAAAATTCATGCTCAAACTATCATCTCCTCCAAAAATGATATCATCAACAAAGACATCAACAATCAAATATTTATCATGATCAACCTTGAAATACAAATTACTATCTGCACTACCTTTATTAAATCCAAGCTTCAACAAATGCTTGTCCAATCTAGCATACCATGCTCTTGGGGCTTGTTAAATCCATACAATGCTTTCTTCAATTGGAAAACCATATCTCCCTAATCAGTCAATTGAAATCCATCAGGTTTCTCAACATACACTTATTCTTCTAGTTCACCATTTAGAAATGTTGACTTGACATCCATCTGATAAACCTTGAAGTTTTTGTAAGCAGCATAAGAAAGAAATAGTCTCACAGCTTCAATCCTAGCAACAAGGGAAAAAGTTTCTTCAAATTCAATTCCTTCCATCTGAGAATATCCCACACTAGTCTTGCTTTGTTTCTAACAACTTCACCTTGCTCATTCAGTTTATTCTGGAAGACCTATTTAGTTCCAATTATATTTTTGTCCTTAGGTTTGGGAACAAAAATCCATGTATCATTCTTC